>JANIJG010007603.1:0-61462 GCA_024611175.1 Megaceryle torquata
GATTTACTTTTCAAAAAGGAATTTAAATACTCCTGGAGTATTTTCATTTTTCATGCTGTTTCCTGTGTCTAATCCCACGGGATGGGATGTAGAACCGCTAGTAAAGTTTGTTTGTTTTTGTAGGCTTAGGGGGGTAGGTGGGGGTTAGTTGCATTTCCTTAGGCATTGTTAACTATGTGTTTAAAGTTGAAACTGTGCCAAGAAATTCCACATCATAATTACATTTGTGGTTTAGTGGGAGAACATAATACCACTTTCTTTAGTAGCAGATATGGGAGAATGCACAAAAAAATTTTCTAGTAACTCTGTAAAGCACAGACCTCGAGGATAAAGACCTGGTTTTGAATATGGAAATCACATTCCTAAATTTACTTCCAGTGCTTAAGGGAGGTAATATAACAAATAGTTGATTAACAAAGTAATTCTATGAATTCTGTGATTGTTTGAAATATCTTAATTATGAAGTAATACATTAGATTAATAATAATGAGAAGGAGGACTTGTTACAATAGGGCAACTTGTTGACTTTCAAATTAGTTCTCAAAAAACCAGCATCTTTACAAATACTGGAATATGTGTGTTCAGAGCAGTACTCTTGAAGCTCTCTCTAATAGTATATATTGAAACAGGGATTATTTTTGTCTTCGTTTCTTTGTATTTAATTTGTGAACATTGTAATCCATTACATCTGCATCTCCAGCGCAGCAGCCATAGGGAGCACAAAGTGGCAAGCTACCAGAAGGAGGAGTTTTCTTGCATTTAAGGTGTAAGCAGCTGCCACGCTGTGTTCAGGAGTAGCCCCGAGTTGAAAATGAAGGGCTGGAGTTTGGGTCTGGCAGCAGCCATGGGGAAGGTGCCATATGGGCAAGGAGCTCCCAAAGATGGTGTGATCTGACTCCCGTGAGAATTCTTCCCTGGCTTTTTCTGGGACCAGCGAAGGTAACACATAAATAATAAAACACAGAGAGCTGTGCAAAAGTAATAATTTAAATAATCCCCTATATATTGGTTGCACAGGTCAGCTACATGTGGATTGAGCATCAACTTGGCACCAGGAAGAGGGAATTAGTAGCTACTCCATTCCAAATTCTACAAACCAAAACCAGAGGTGCCCTACCTAGAAATGAGAAGGGTTAATTTTTTTTTTTTGTCCCAGCGTGTCTCTGTGCCAAGAGCCCAAGATGCAGAGGAACCTGATGTTCATGGAAAGAGCAGAGGATTAGTTATGTTCACAGATTTATTTTACTGAGCCTTTCTGATGATATCCTCTTGGGTAAGAGAATGTCTGCTTCTGTACCAGGAATTTAGAAAGTATGGTTTGGAAAATAAATTTTTGTGGACCTCTGCCAACATTATGTCTTTTAATGTGTGATGAAACAAATTACTCTTCACCTAAGTCTATCAGAATTAGTTAAAAAAGAGAAGGGACTTAATGCTATCCCAAGTTGATTAATGTTTTTAGGGTTGAGTTGCTCTGTATTTGCCCACCTCAGGCAGGTGAATGTCTTCACCTTTGTGTTGTTTCAGCAACAGTCTTCATCACCGTGCCATCCAAGGGTGAATTTGTAGGGTCTAGATTTTCACTGTAGCAGATGACTTTGTATGATGATTTAAAGTATATAAGCAAAGAAAAGGGGCTCATTAGTGATTAGGCATGTAGCCCACTTAGACTTGTTTATTCACTATATATGGATTTTGAGGTATTGAAAAAAACCTTTAAAATCCAGCCCTAGAGGCCCCATAGAAGCACATTAAAGTTTCTAATCAATATTTGTTACATACTTCACTTTCCATAAGGAGCAGCATCAGTCTTTGTACCTCCCAAAGTATTTGGCCTTGTTCTGGGAGATGGGCTAGATTAATCTCTCTCCATATGAAATGGATGGTTTAATATCAACATGAATTTACTTGGGAAAGCATAATTCGCTTTGGAATTTGAGGCATAGTTTACACCAGTCTGGGCTTAATTCGGCATGTAATTAAACACATTTATAACTTTAAGCATATAAATAGTTCCAGTTATCTAATGGGTCACAGTGTGGTTGCGTGATTTTGCCTGCCTGAAACAGTCTATGGGATTAGGGCCTTATTTTAAAGATTGTGCTTCACAGAATGCCAGAGATCATCCCTGTTCTTATTATAAATGTTAGCCTATGGTAACATCTTAAAATCAGTAAATATTCTTGCAATAGAGAAAGATAAATGCCAGTTTGTTGTAGCTTTTCTGAAGGCTTTTACCTATATATTTATACGAAAGGTTAGGAAAACAGCCCTGATGAGTAATAATGAATGGCTTTTTGTGGTTTCAAGTTTACCGCATCAGTGTTCTCCAAATGAATTTGGTTTGCAGTAAACACTGCATATCGTAAACTTCTTCTGAGGCAATATTTAAATGCACTGCCCTGGCAGCACAGAAATATAAATAAACATGCAGTGTGAACTTTCAATATTATTAATCCGAGTGAACTTCTAAAGTAGCTTAAAAAAACTGCCGAGGTGTTTTTGTTGGATTTCAAAGGAGATGTGCTGTACAGATAGCAATGTTTTATCAATCATACCATGAGAATAAAGGTAGAATTGGTGTTTGCAAAATGCCTTGTAGAATTGTGTACCTATGTGGTCATCTATTGAAATTTTATGGTTAATATCTGTACCGAGTCATGGGAAGAGGTGCTACATTAAGGGTCCTTGAGACAAATATTATTTACAGTTGTGTAAATGAGTTGAGAAACACATTTTAGAATGTAGGGAAGTGGGCAGTTAAGCTATTGATAAAGGTAAAATAATATTAAATGTGAGAAGATACTAGTGCTAATTATCCTTATTATTATTAAGATAATATTCTAGATAAACATCACCATGTTGTTTAGCTAGAGCTTCTGCATTTATTAAATGATAATCATGTTGGTAAAGAGCAAGGAAGAGTGCATTATAACTTAATTAGCTGATTGTGACCTTCCTCCACTTCAACCAGCTCCATAAATCTGCGACTGACATCTATAAGGGCTCTACCTTTGCTGCTGATACAGTTTTCCTGGTGTGTCCGGGAGCTTGTGGCAAAGTGTTTTAATGGAATTTCCCTACACATGGTGGCAGTGTGCAAGATCTCACTACACAGAAACAATACTTGCTCTATTTGCTTTCTATTTGATAAGCCGCAGTACAAAGAAGTGGCCTTTTTTTGTTGTTGTTGTTTTGGTGTTGGTATTTTTGTGTTCACGTTAGCTGATGAATAAGGTGACCGTTGTCTGTGTGCATATTTATGACATGCAAATGTAACTCTACTGTCACATTAAATAGGGGTTGTTTATATGTGACCGTGATGCTTCTCATTAGCAGCGTTACCTGACCAAGCAAGTTAGGCTTAAAGGGTTTAATTTTGTAAACATTTCAAGTGTATGTGTGTGTCTTAAGGACAAGTTCATGCAGTCCTCGAGTCTCCTCGGAAATTACACAGTATTGAAAATCACACCCGCTGTGTAGAATGCCAAATTTCAACACTATTGTTTTGCAGATATGTCATTGGGTTCACAGCATTCGCAGTGCATTTGAAGAAGTGCTTAACTGAATAAAATTAATTGTAAAGCTGTCAAAACTGTTCTTTCCGCTAAGACCAAATATTCTCCTGTCTTTCTCCACCACTGTTGACTGGCTCAAAGACCTACCTTACCAGCATTTTTAAAGAAAGCAAAAATAACCACCTGGTGGGAGAAAGAAAAAAAAAAAAAAGCGCTAATTTATGCTTCTTAGGCTTTTTATAGAAAAGAAGGTATCTCTGTCAAAAGGTTCCATTTACTAAAATCCTGCAGACCTTGGTATTTCTTTGTATTCCTGGCCAGGGTGAGTGGACCCCAGGAGGGAGGATCCCAGGAGGGTGCTGTGCAGCTGCTACCAGCCCTGTGTCTGGGAATGCGCTGCGTCAGGCAGTGCTAAGATGAGGGGACCTGCACAAGCCCCTCTCAGTCTCCCTCACACTTAAAGCTGTTGCTGGATGGAAACAATTGCCTAGAACGCAACATCACGTGGATGGATTTCACTTTTGGTGTTTCTGCATTCATTTTTTTTTCCTTATACTGAAAGTTGAGCAATTGATACATATCTACAAAATAAACTAAAGAGAAAATGACCATGGCAAGATTAAAACACTGAAGACTTGTACTGTGGTCTAAGCTCAGCCTTCTTATTTCAGCTAACTCCTCCCTTTGACTGATAACAAGTGCTATCGAGCCAAGAAATGAGAGTTTTGCAGTAGGACTGGATTATTTTATTTTGTTTTATTTAATTCTGGTGGGTTTTTTAATGTAATTTTACTATTTTTAATGCATTTGTGTGTATTTTTACGTAAGGATGATCACACCCGTGTGCCTTTTCTCTGAAATCTTCACTGTGGCATTGTAAGAGTTGTGTGTATCACAATGGAACACAGATAATTAAATGTCTTAACAGTAGAGGTTGGTCTTGGTGAGCTACAGAGTAATCATGTTTGCTGTCTACACTGTATTTCCTCTGATCTCCTGTTGTTGAATTATGATCTCTGTCACATCATTTAGAAGTAGTGATTGCTTTCATATGGTAATATGGCAAAGAATCATAGTTAAAGAAAATGCTTCTTTGGCACTTACTTGTGAAAATACACAATTGTGTAATTTCTAGGGAAGTTTGAGATGTGTTCGTAGGTATTTTAGCTTTTTTTCTCTTGGTAACTTCCTTCTCTCACACCCTCATTTTCAACCCAATAAAGTTGTAGATCCTTCCTCTTTCCACACACCCTTGTGCTTCAGGTTACTGAATAATTGACTGTTGTGCAAATGTTTTTTCTTCACATATTTTTAATTAAGAGTCTTTCAGGAAGAAGGTGGGACAGAAGAGCCCCAATTTCAAGAGAAACACTGGGAGCCTGGTCTTTTCTTCCTTGCTCCCAACATATCTAGCTCCCAGTAAGGGTGAGAAGGAGCTTAGTAATCTGAACTCTTCTTTCCTTGCTTTCTTGAATTTATTTATTATTTATTTATTTTTACCTCTCAACTTCTCTTAGAGCTGTGCTAACAGACTGTGTAGCTACCTTCTTGAAGACTGAGCATCTCGGAAGTAGGGCATACCTTGCTTCTGAGCAGAGCCCTTCGTGTATGCGAAGGAGCAGTGTAATTAAATCCCGCTCCGAGTTCGATAGTGAGAATTAACTGAGATAGCCAGTACCGACTTTGAAAAGGAAATTTGTGTCCTAGAAGTTTTAGCTGTAGGAATTCACCAGCCTACTGGTCCTGCCTACTAGTATCTTTTAAATCATTAGGCTCAAGATCCAATACCTTTGTCATACTGTATAAAATTATTCTGGAAGCATTTGATAACTGTCTTCAGAGAGATTGCTTTTTCTGGGGTTGAGCAGATGCAAGTAACGTAACAGATACTTAGTTGCCTAAAAGCTTACAGAAGGTTTAATAAACTACCAAGAATTCAACAGCGAAATAAAATAACTGGAAACATTACACTTTGGTGCACCTGTTTTATTTGAGCATAAAGTAACTGGTTTGACAAGTTTATGTCTATAATTTATATTGCAATATGTAAAACTGTTTTCTATTAAAACCAGTACATTCTCCCAAACTGGGCACGTTACACCAGAATTTTGACTAAGCCGTAATTCACAGCCAGCCTCAAAATCTGTATCATAAGAAGTCATAAAAAAGTATCCTACAAAAGTTTCATTTGGCAAGCAGAAACAGCTCAGCTACATTAAAATTTGTTTCCAAGTTGTTACTAAAATGTATGTGTACGCCTGTGTGTTTGTAGCATATGCTGTAGTTCAACTGTATTTTTAATAGCCACGTAACTGTTTTTCTCTATACTTTGCCAGATGAATTCTTTTCAGTTTGAAAACTGTTACGCTTGCATTCATCCCAAGAAAGGAATTATTTTGGGAAGGCTGAGAAAAATGTGTTTAAGCATTCTGTGAAAAAAAAATTAATCCGTTTGAGTTCTTAATGGTTGTAATTGAAAGTTTTAAGGCAGAAAAAGAAGAAAGTCTCTGTCCCTCGTGGGATGGGATGACACAGGGTGAAGCACTGTTGCATGTGCGGCAGAACTTTGTTACAGCTGAGGGGAGCTCTCTGGATGCTGTTGTAGGACAGTCCCTCGCCACAACAATCTTGATTTCCAGTTCTCAGAGCAGGTTGGGACTGGGAATAGCACTTTGCTTAGTGTGGACTTAAAATGAACTTACCTTCTTTTGGGATGAGAGTTGTGAGAAGAGACCCCTTCACCACAAGGATTTCTTATTTTGTGTGCTGCTGTACAAGGATGTAAGAAAAACCTTCAAGAACCCAAGGAAAATCTAGTAATTCAGTGGCCATGAATAACTAAATCTGTAGCTTTCTGAACCACCTTTGGGTTTCTTAGGGCTTTTTTCTTATTTTCAATTTTTTGGGGGGACATATTTTAAGGGCTGTCTCTTAAGACCCTCTGCAATCAGTAAAAATGATGTTAATTTCCATGGTGTTCTTGTACCTTGCCCCTGAAGGTTCCTGTGACAGCTGATGTCCTTTGCAGCACCCTGGTGGTGCCGTGAGTACCAGACAGCATGGCAGCTTTTGGCTATGGTGTAAGTTAGGCCTAGGCAGAAAAGCCTATGGTAAATACATGGGTGGAAAGACTTCTGATGGCTTTACATCAGGTCACCTTGTCAGTCTGTTTCTGTTTAATGCCTTCAGTGTATTTTGAAGGGAGGGAGAAGCAGTGTGGTTATCTGAAAATAGACTGCATAGGGGAGACACTATATTGCAGAATGATTGCTTTCTAAATAAAGATTTTTTTGTATCTCTTGAGAGAAATTAGGGAAAGGACCATTAAGTTTCTGTTGGCCAGCAGAAGAGAACCATCTGCTGGAGTTAGGAACAGTTGGCTGCATTTAACAGCCAGTGGTTGATGGTCTCTGCTCTAACCAGGAGGAATTAGTTTATTCAATGCAGGTGATTGAAAGTGAAGAATGACCCAGCAGCGTTAAGGAAGGGGAAAAAGAAAAGTGGAAAAAAAGCTGTTTAAAAACAAAGTTATGGTTCCACAAGGACAGTGTTTTTCTACTTCAAATTCGTAATGTAGGTTCCTCAGATCGTTAGAAGGCATTGCACACGCTATGTCATGATGTTGATGAACCATTAGCTTCATCTGCAGAGAGAAATTAAACATTTTGGCACTTCCTTTTCTTTTTCCTTTCTTTCTTTGTGGTTTTCCATTTCTCTTTTGCAAACAGCTAGGATGAACTAAAGCATTCTCTGTTTTCCATTAGGTCTCATTTGCTACAGCTTTCTGCCTTTAAATTACTTCTGAACCACAGAATCTGGCAGGGCTCATTGGAAGGCATTTGAGGACAACTACTTGATCTGGAGTACAGCCATGTACGGTACTTGAAGGCATAGGACAAAGCAGTATAAATTGAGATTATTTTACTAAATGTTTATGTCTCTTCCAGGACAGCCAGTAGAATTACAGAAAAAAATATCTTAATTAGGGCATAGTATGTAAATACTTTTTATTGCATCAAGGAATGCTTTTACCTTCTCTGTCTTAAAACAAAGGTCTCTTTAATGGCTTTTCCTTTGTAGTGTCACTAATCTAACATTTCTCATCTAATTGTTGGAGATCAAGTACACGTAAAGAATTGCTAACATCAGAGGTATTGAATAAAGGATTTAAGGAAGACTGGCTAGGTTAGTAGATTAATCACACTTCCACAACTTTGCAGACCGGTTTAAACTCCATACTGGAGAAAAGTAAATGCAAATTTTAATAATACCTAATAGGAGCCAGTTTAAACATTTTGGATGAGTTATATGCACCCATGCAGTCTCACTAGATGGTGGGAACTCCTGTTGGGCACTGCAGTACATGTACTCAAAACCAAAGGTGATATCTCCAGTTTACTTGAATGCATTTGAAAAAGAAGTGACTTTAGAAAAAGTAATGATACCTTAAGTGGTCTATCAATACAATAATCAGAATAGAAAATATTTTACTAAGTATTACAAAGAAATGCTATGCTTGGAGAAAGTGGGGCAGTGGAAGGGGAAAAGTGATGCACTCGAAGTTGCAGGGAAGGCTGGAGTTGAGAAAGCATGACTTGTGTTCCCAGCTTCTGCCTATTCACCTGGACCGTGTCATACTTCCCTGGCACTGGACCAGTCAGTCACTCCTGGAGGCACAGTGTTCGGTGTAGTTCTGAATGTGTGGCTGAGAGAGGGAGAAAGAGCACTGTAAGTAGCACAGCAGAATGAAAAATAACATTCTTGCTAACTTGTTTAGCTGTTATGCTGTAGAGGAATTCAAGACATGTAAATGAACTGTTTTGCAAGGTGTTAGGTCATATTTTTTCTTCTCTTGCCCATTACAGTTTATGTTCTTCCTGCAGCAAGCTCTGTGTGTATTCAAGATCTTTAAATATATTGAAGCATGATTTAAAAACGTGTCCAGTTACTTGAATGCAAATGAGAATGATCAAGGTCTTTTGTACCATTTTCCACTGGCAAAAGTGAGTGCCCATGTAAATTATGTAGATCAGGTTATTCCTGGGCAATTCTAATTTGCTTGTATGTTATAGGTTAAAAATCATGACTACAAATGGGGATTGGCTTGAATTCTTGGAGAACCTTGATTAATAGCGCTGGGGTTTTCTCTGTGTGTTATTTCTTGCAATAAAAGGAACAAATACAAAGGTAAGGACATTCTAGATGAATGGAACATATTTGGGTTTAGTATTAAGATGTATCAGTTGCTGGAAACAGTATGTTTGTGTTTAAAGCACACCTTTTATGTCTCATCTTTAACAGTGTGCTTATTTAGTGTTTAAAATTCATGATACCCATTCTATAATTTTGTGTCTTTCTTGCCATCGATAATAATGCAGTAATGAAAATGATATGCAGTGCTTGAAAGGCTAACATTTCTGCTTTGATTAAAATACAATGATTACACCTTAGAGGTGGATGCCGGTCATTTATTTTCTGTGCTTGCTTTGTCAAGTTTACAGTCCTCCAGCGGAGGAAATGCTGGCTTGTGAATTGCTCCATCAGTACCTGAATGTCCCACCCTTCTAGGCTCCATGCGTCTTGCAAGCTGATGGTTTTGCATATTTGAATCCAATGGCTTTGGAAGGGTCTAAATGCTTTCTTTCATTGTGACTTTAGTATGGACAAAGCAGTACACAGGGCATGAAAAATGACCCAAGAGACTCCCAGGATCATGTCCCAGGTTGTAAGAGTGCATATTTGGAAAGACGTTGTCTGTGAAATAATGAAGACTCTTTCTGTATATCCCTGTAGCTGTGTTTTCATATGAGGAAGGCCATTAATGACTGTTTTTCTTTTGTTTTATTTACATTGTGAGTTCCTGTCAAAGGCATATGCTGCCCTGATGGAAAATGCTAATGAAAAAAGCATAAAGACATATTGCTGATTTTAATTCACAGCCATGCTTTTCTACTTTAATATTGGCATGCCACATAATTCTAGTTCTCTTATACATCTTGTTAATGAACAGAATATTCCATGGAGAAGCAGGCTTTAGTTATCTGGTAGCTAATTAGGCAAAAATTACTGTTCTGTCAGTATTATTTGAGCTATAGTGAGGAGCCACAGGGAAGGGAATCTGTTTTTACTTTACTAAAATCTAGAATGCTGTTTTTCTTACTCTACAAGAACAGGTTGAAATCTTGCGTGTCTTACTTCCTTGGGCCAAATGTGGAATTTATTTAGATCTCAGTCAGATACAGTAGTAACACATTCACATTCAGCAGGATGAAATTTCCCAGACTACTTAAAGTGATGCCAATTAAGCTCACAGCTACATGAGTCACCTCGAATAAAAAGAAAGTGACCAAAAAAGCACATAGCTGAAGATTTAGGAATTATGTCTGAATAGAACAAATAAGTGCAAAGTTTTTAAATTTTATACTCTAAACTGCCAATTAAATACACGCTGTTGAAAAGCTGCTTGATTTTAAAAGGTAAAGAGCAAATCCAACTATATGCTACCAATATCAGAGAGAGGACACAACGTGTATCAGGCTTAGTTTTATGAAATGAAAGAGAAAACAGCTAAAATGCAGAGTTTTTCCAAAGTTGTTCCTTCTTTAGTGTGTGCTGTCCAACAAGCTCTATGTAAAAATGATTTATAATAAGCATAAAAGTTGCCAGGGAAGGTTCACCTCTTAGCACAAGCACTCTGGGAAGGGTTGTAAACATTACATTCTAAGCAAAATGCCTCCTCCTTTCTGCCCTGGTTCAAAATTCATGGTCTGTGTCACTGGGACTGGCTACAAGCTTTTCTTCATTTGGCTTCATGTCTAACTGTCCCCTCTGCTCAGCGTGGCATCTCGGTACTTCACAGAAAGTAATTCTGCTTGGGGAAAAAAAAAAAAGAAAAAAGTGTGAGGGTGATTTCTACAAATCCTTTATATTTTCTGTAAAAGCAGAGAGCTATTTAAGCAGCAAAGAGAGACTGGCGATATTCAGTATGTTCCTGATTTCAGCTCAGCTGCAGAAGAATGAGAGGGAGCAATAGAGTGACGTTATTAAAGATATTACTGTCCTATCTTGGTAGTGTGATACAGTGTTAGCTTATGACTCAGTGTTAAGGGAATATGGTTGAAATTACTGTATTTGGTGTATCCTTGTAAGATGTAGGCTCACATTAATGTATACTGGTAGAATATGGATGCAGGTAGAATGTAATTGCAAAGCTCCAAAGAGATGTGGAATGGCTACCTTGCAGGCAGAAAGGAAATTAAATACATTATGAGTGGAATAAAAGAAAATAGAAGTGAAATACAAAAGTGGAAAAAGCCCAAGTATTTTTTGTTGTCTGTGATGATGTCAGTGGAGGCAGGGTAAAAACCACCATCACGGGGGTGGGAGAGGTCCGTGGTGTTTAGTGGTGACTGTAAATGAATGTGTATGTACACACATAAATGTGAAAACTGAGAAGAGGGATCGGGCTGGAGAAAGGGAATTCCAGTCGGATGAGGCAGCAGGAGCTGAAGGGCAATCCCAGCTGCGTGGTCATGAGGATAGGACGGGGAGGAATGCATGAGTGGGCAGTAATGGGATGATGGACACAAGATTGGAGAGGCAGGGTGGAGAGAGGCCAAGAAGAGAGTTTGAAAAAAACCCAAGATGCTAAATATAAATAGGATTCAAACATTAACTGTGTCAAAGTGACATAATTACAGCCATTATATTGTTTCAGTGTGGGACGCAACCTCGAGTCCTTAAGGTTTTAGGTTACAGGGACTGAGGGACAAAGTTATAAGACATAAATAGTATGAATGGAGGCAGGAAATGACAAAACCATGAGTGGTGATGTAGATAGAACAGGTTGCTAATGAGTTAAGTAAATAAATCCAGCTCTATCTATTTAGTTAATTTTAAATTTAAAGTAATTTGGAAAGATTCCAAAATAAATTTTCATGCTTGTTTTAAGGATAAAACTGAAGCCATTGTTTTTCAGTTGGTAGGTGTATTTGTAGATCTCCATATTCACTATTAATATTTTCAAGATATCTGCAAACTTAAGTGCAGCATCTCAAAGCCCATTAATTCATTTCAAAAAACTGGCATTCAGATTCCGTGATGTGAATGTGTTTTAAATCCCTAGATGGGTTTACTAGGACAAATTGCATTTCAAATCTTGGACAATCATTACCTTGTGTTTATTGGCTGGTGGAAAAAAATAGTGTTGAAACAGCAGATTACTGCTGCTTGAAATATGTACCAATCTAATTTTCAGGTGGTAAAAACGTACTCATAATTGAATTTAAACCTAGTTTAGGCTCTTACCAGGTTACTGACTTTTTCATCCACACAGAAAATTGTGTGAGTAATGAAATCACTTATCTCCAATATTTTGTAAGTATAGCCTGCATTCTCCTCCAAATGACTTTTTTTTTTTTTTTTTTTTTTTTTCCCTGCGCCCATTTCACAGGTGTCTTTCACTTCTCTGCTTACTCTCTGCAGCTGGCAGGATTTTTTTTTTTTTTTTTTTTTTTTTTTTTTTTTTTAAAGCTTTGCCTTTTGCCTGGTGGTACTGCAGACAATTTTCTAAATTCTCAGCAGCTGTAACTACGCTTTGTACCAGAGAGAAGTGCCTTCTCCAGGGGGGTGGGCTGGCTTTGCTAGATGATCTGCTCCAGCTGGGAGGCAGGAGGTTGCAAGGGGGTGAGAAAGGTCGGTTGTGGGCAGCTGTGAGCCATTGAGCCAATCCTCGCTGCGTGGGCTGCAGGATTGGGAGCAGTGTTGGTGGTGTTCCTGAGCTGTGGAGGTCAGGTTAGTAATCTCTTCCCTGTGGAAAGACTTGAAAATGTTTTTTAGCAGTGTCCTGGGTCTTGAGTACCCTGTGGTGTGGGGCTAGCCTGCTAAAACTCATGCTCTAGATTTTGGGGGCTCGGGACTTACTGCTTTTCTTTGAACTGAGGCTGCAGATGTGGTTGTGTCTCCTCTGTGTGGTTGGCATGTGCTACCTGTGACCTTCCAACCTCCCGTGGTCTGTTCCCAGCATGTCTCCCCTCAGTCTGGTGAGTAATGCAGAAAGTCAGGAGGATGCTGAGGCTTTTCATGAGCTGGTGACACGTTTGGTAACTGCTGTGCTGTGTCCCTGTAGGGGAGAGAAACTCCTGAGCTGGAGGAGCAGCCTGGGGGTGATGTCTTCCCTGAGCCAGCCGGGCTGCTGTGGTGGTTTCCCTCCCCGCAAGGCAGCGGAGTCCATGGGGGCATGCTCAGAATGTAACTTTGGTGCTATATTGCTAGGGGTTTTTTAGCAGTTAAAAATGAATGTATTGATATATTGATTGACTCAGCAAATGCTGCTGGGAAGCTAAACAAAAGGTGATAAGAAATTACAGCTGGGACTGCAGCGCTGGATCATGGTATAAGGGTTGCTCTTGGTCTTGCTCTGTAGCCATGCCGAACTGCATTGTAGTTCTCTGCTCTTTCTTGTATGAGCATCGTATTTTGGTTGGAAGCTTAAGATAGAAACTGTGGGACTTTTTTTGGTGTAGGCTCCTAGATAGAAAGATGAAATTGAATGTGACATAATATAGCACTGGGTTCACTGGGGGCCTCAGGCTCTATTGTATTACAAATAATAGTTGAAAGCTGGTGTTTTCTGGTAGCCTGACAAAGAACTTGATTATTCTGTACCAGTCTTTCCACTGACAAAATTTTTAACTTGTAGTTTTGGTTTAGAGGTTTCTGTTAAGCTGCTGAAAACTTAAACTAGTAACAGATAAGCACACTCAATTATTTTCACCTGCTTTGATCTGTCCATTTAAAACTTGCCCAAATCACTTGAGGCTTTTTGGACTCTTGATTAAATAACTGGCACAACTGTGGCAATTATGTCTTGTCTTTGAAGGGAGGTTATTTTAATTTTTTATTTTGCTATTTATCCTGTTCTGTTTTAATCATCTCTGTATAAAAGCAGAGAGTCAAAATGGAGGTAAATGAGGTAAGGGGCCATGTGCTCTAAGAGGACTATGAGATCATTGTTAGTGACCTTAGAGGAGAAGTAGGTGGTTTTTTAGTGTGGTGGTTGTTTTGAGGTTTGTTGGCTTGGGGTTTTTTTGTGTTGTGGGTTTTGTGGTTATTTTTTTCTTTTGGTGTTTTGTTTGGATTGCAGGTGGGGTTTTTTGTTTTGTTTTTTTTTTTATTACTATTCTGGGTTATATATGTATATGGGGTACTGGATGTCCTTGAAAATGCTCTTTCTCCCACCCCTGAGCGTCTGCAGCTCAGTCACTTCTCCATGTGACTTTTCAGTAATGGGGTGCACTCTCCTGTTGCCTCTGCAGTGCTGGGCAGCCCTGTGCCCCATTGCTGTTTTGTTGCCTCTTTTTTCCATGAGTGACCTGGTTAATACCAGGTTGCTTAGTTTTGTAAGCTGATGTGCCATTGTTGCTGTCTGATATCTTGTTTTATTTCTTCTCCTTTAAGGTGTGTACTTAAGGAGTAAAAGGGTGGTATGGTTTATAGCATGCGGGTGCATCCTTGGGCTGGCTCAGTGAATAGTAGAAGTAGCAAATATGCAGGGACATGGGGGTGTCAGACTGCTACCTATGACAGGAGTGTCCCAGGACATTGGGGTACATGTCATGGCTGCAGCCCCAGCCTCTGCACCCATGCCACAGCTGGTGATCCCAGGGAGTTGTTCCAGCTCTCACTTCACTGTATGGATATGCTGCAAGTGTTGGTCTGGCACTCTTTTAAAACCAGGATAAACTTCTGCAACTCATCCTCCTGTAGATGTGATCACTCTGCATATCTCTGTGGTTCTGCCTCCATTTTCTTTCCCCTCCTTTCCACCTGTGTTCAGTCACGAGGAAGCTGCTGCTCTCCTTCCCCATGCTTGCCATGATACTCCTTTTGCATTTTGATTAAATACACCCATTGGTGCCAAAATAGTGATCTTTGCTCATCAGCCTGGCCTTGCTTATTCTTTCTGAGTTTCTTCAGTTAGGCTACTTTGTGTACTTGTGATGTTTAGCTTGATCTCTGTGTGTGCCTGGCTTCTGAAAGCCTGTGCCATGGCAGAATCTACTACAGGGCTCTGGTGATAGAGCAAAGAGTCTGGGCCTGGTTTCATTTGCCATAGATGACCGCAAACTGAGCTGCCTGGGGAGAGCAGGCAGCCTTGGGTTATGTCTCTAGTGACTGCATATTCTTTTTCAAGTCATAGTTTTTACTGAAGTCGCTGTTGTGTTACTGGTTTGCAAAACAACCTTTACTTCTATTTCCTTCTTTCAGGAAGCATCACTTCCTTGCACGCATCCCTGTGCAAAGATGTGAATCAAAAAACACATGGAAGTGCATTGGTACTGCTCCCATTGCTCAGTCCGCTTGTGTCATCTGTTTAGCATCTCTTCTACAGATTCACTTCTTCTGTCATGGAGGCAGCTGTAACATATCTGTTAATTCTCTTTCTCTACCCTAAACATGTTGAAAGAAGGGAGATTGAAAATCTAGTAATAGCTTCTAAAGTGGAGACGAATGAGAATGTCTACTTTGTATGTCCAGCACTTAAAATGGAATCAAATAGAAATAAGCTCTTTGGGATGTTATCTGCCTCTCTTTGTATTTCTAACTCCGAGCTGAGGCACCTGATGACGTGCTTTGAAAAGTGAGAATATATAAGTGTCTGTAAATCACTGTGGCTTGACATATGAGACTACTCGTGTATTTCAGTTTATAAATATGATTTATATTATGTTGTAAAGGATTTGAAAGGTCCTCCTAAGCCAAAAATGAACAAACCGTTGGCATCTGCTTTTTTCTGGCTCATCACTGTGCTTAATGCTCACAGTTTGGAACGTTATGTGTTAATGGTTTCACGAGAACAAAATGCCAGTAAACTTGCTCTACTGCTAGTGTAAACGACCTTGATGTTGGAAAGTTAATTAATGGGCTTTTTTGTTGTTATTGTCTGGAGAATGGTCTTAGTTCTCATGGGTGTAAATTCATGATCTGTTTGCTTCCCTACCATTTGTGATCCATCCACTGAATTGTGGCTGGCTCATAACAGGCACCAGAGCCGGGTGAGTCAGCCCATCCAAGTGCTCTCTGTGGGTTCCTCTTGCAAAGGCTTGTGTGCCAGCATGGTTTCTGCCACGTCTCTCTGTAGATGGTCTTGAGCTAGAATTGTGAAGTAACGTTTGCCTCTTGACGTGGATTATTATAATGGGTTTAAATGTACGTGACACCCATTCAGAGTTTAAAGTCACTGCAAATGCTTCTAAAGGCAAGTTGGTTAGAGCTGCTGCTATGGCATGTGGTGTGCATTATGTCTGGGTGAGTGTTTGGTCCTGTCCTCCTGACTGGAGGTCAGTTCTTAAAATGGCAGAAGTCGTCCCCTCCCCCCTGCAGTATTTTTAGAATTGGTAGTAGAAAAATCATGTATAAATGCACAGGAATACTTTGGGGACTACTGACACTTAGAGCCTGAAGCAATAAGATACTACAAGTTATATTTCCTATTTCATGTCCTTCATGTGGGAAGCTTCTCTGGGACAAGTGTAGTTTTGGGTCACTTGGCTTGCATGGCAGGGTGAGAGCAAACCACATCTGCTTGGTAGTGCTTTTGTGCTTTTCTCTGACTGATGGAGCATGTGAAAATAATACAGGTCACAGGATATTATTTTCACTGCCTAAGAGTGGGGGAAAAACAAGCCGGTACTATTGACAGGGTTGAAAAAGTAATTAAGGTGCCTGAGTTCATAATTCTGCGTACGATCAGATTTCCAGAAACACCCCCTCTTTCAGATGCACAAACAAGTTACAATTCACCAGCTATTTATGGTAATTGTATGTGCATTATTAGCCCCTGGCAAAAGCAGGGTCACTTGAGTTAAAGAGTGTCCATGTGCAATTACTATGTTCATCGGTTGATGTACAGTAACATTATCATACAGTATTTTATTATTGTTTTTGTTGTGGGTTGTGGTTTAAGGTTTTTTGTGTTGTTTTTTCCAACTTTCAGCAGAGGTGATGGTATTTAAAAATCACAAGCTCTACATCTGTGGACACCTGTAAGCCTTTGAAAACTTGGCCTAACGTGGGTGCTGGGTGACCTTTACTAGGTGACTTTCCCCTCTGCAGAGCCTGGCAGCCTCCTGGGCTGGGAGCTGCAGCTCTGTCTGCTGTGCCAGCCCCGGCCTCTGCCCCACCAAAATGATTTCTAGCAGAAAAACCTGTTAAGGCTGCAAACAAAATGGAATACTTCAGCTAAACCAGATTTGATTTGCTGCATCTAGTTTTTGTACTATTGGAAATTGCATTTGAATGTCAAAATAGTCACTTGTGATGTTGAGCTGCTGCGTCTCTGTGGATGGGATCTGTGTCTTCTGGAGGGGTTGGAGAGCAGGACATGGCCTGCTTCACGCTGGGAAGCTCTCTGGGGTGAGGCCAGCTTTCTTTTGTGCGTGTTTCTGGATTAAAAGCTTCCTTCATCATTTTCTTTTGGAAAAGAGAGGAGCCTTTCATGTTCCTGTCTGAGGAGAGGCCTCTGAACGGTTCAGGAAGTTGAATCCGGAGCTTCTGGGTCACTTTCTGCTTTATATGTGGTGTTTTAAACAAACTGCAAATACACTTGGAAGAGTGGCTACAGTGAAAGTAAGTTTAAAGTTTATTTACTGTACCAAGACTTTTTGTGTTGTTGCTTTGTTTGTTGTTTGTGTGTGGGGTTTTTTGGTTTGTGGTGTTTTGGTTGGTTGTTTTTGTAATTTGGATTTGGGCCATTGCTTTAAGTGGCTGTTTACAGTGCCTAAGACCAGGCCTCGGGGCCTGGTGGTTGTGGTGGTTCAGAGGGGCTGGTGTGGGGCTGTGAGAGGATCCAGAGCGGCCACTACCCTTGGCAGATGTGGGGCTGCTGCAAAGGGGCCGAGTGTGAGGGTCAGTGTACCAGGGGCTATCCCTGTGCACAGCCATGCAGGTATGTCTTGGTTTGGAGATGCTGAACCCAGCACTTCCTGTGTGTGTCTCACTGTCCTGCCCGATCTGCCCTGTAGCAGAGAGCTCTCGGGGTCCCCTCAGCAGCCATCTTGCGCTGCCCTGGGGTTTTGCTGCCCAGAGGGAAAATTTTGCGAGGATTGTAGGCAAGTGTCATTGATGTTTTTTGTTTCCTGCTGCAGTCCTCTTGGCATGGTGTGGATGAAATCCCTGAAAGGATTTGCCTTTCTACTGTGGGTGGTTTATTATGTTCCTGATTGATTAATTTCAAAAAAGTTATGGGAAAACTTGAGCAATGTGCAAAGGCCTTGTCTGAGTCATACCATCCTTAGGGAGACTTCAGTATAGGCGGGAAAATATAGGCGGGAAATGTGGTGTGAGGGACAAAGGTACGTTACAACAGCTGTGTAATAAAAATTCATTATTGTGCATACAGGGTGTAGAAACATGTTGCATATGGATATTTATATAGTGCTCGAGTTGAAAGCCAGGCCTTGCATTTGGCTTTTGTCTCGTGTAGGAGGAGGATGGCTCTGATCATGGCGTCCTCACAGCAGGAGCTGTGCTCAGCTCTGCCCCACAGCTGGAAAGGTGGTCAAGTGCTGGTGAAGGTTTAGTGAATGCCAATGCCACATGAAACTGGTGAACTTCTGCATTTGCTTGGTATCACAAAAGGAGTTAAAAAAACATAAATAGAAATTTTTAGTTGAAATTTCATCATTATTATTTTTGGTTGGTTTTTTTTACTTGACAGGCCATCAAAGCTGAAACAGTAGGATTAAAGAATTAAAAAAAAAGAAAATTATGTAATTGCATTTATTTCTTTCTTTGAAAGTTGTTCTGTTGTGACATTTCTAAAAGCATTGGTATTTTAAACCAGCTTTGTTTGGTTGGAGAGAATGCTATAAAATAGAATTTGCTAGAGGAATAGATTTATTAGAAATACTATAATCATACCACGCTAAAAGCAGTTTGTGTTCACATCAGTATTTGTTACCTATTTAGTGAACATGACTAACTTAATGAATGATCTTCTTGAAGTGTAACAATAAATAATAGTGAACAAAAATACTCGGCATCCATGTGGCTACCACTTGGTCTGGCAACTTGCCACTTGGTGAATTTGCTTTCTGGCCTCTCAGCCAGGAACAGTCCTGGGAAGCCACCCACTATCCCTCTGCATGCTTGGGTGTGCTTGAGTGGTTGAGGCAATGTTTTGCTCAAGGGTTTGCTTGTTGTAGAGGTTAGAGCTGTCAGCAAAAGGTTATGAAGAGGTGTGGCTGCAGACTTGCCTTTTTCTCCTTTGTAGTGAAGGAAAACCTGTAAGATTTGTGCTCTTGAAGGGGCAGCTGCATGTGGGGTTTTGGTTTGCTTTTGGATGGGCTTTTTTTTTTTTGGTCTGGTAGAGGAGAGTTCCTTAGTAATCCTGAATTAAAAAGGGGAAGAAAAGGTCATCTTTACAAACAAATGTTTACTCTACAGTTTATCTCATATAAGTCCTGTGTCATTTATTAATTGCTGTTAATTTTTGCATCTCTAGAGATTTTTGACTCTTTGGACTTGTTACTCCTGTATTTATTTTGTTTCTGTTATTGATGCCCATGTTCTTATAACATATTTAAATTAGTTTGATTTTGTTTCTGAGTCTTGCCTTTACATATTGCAGTTCATTTGGCAGTTTCACTTTGCAAGTTAATGGAAGGCACAGACAAGGGGATATTTAAAAAGCCCAGCAGCCCATGGAAGTTTGTAAGGTCCTTTAAAAGGTAGTAAGAAGTGGTCTTCATCAGGTTGCCATTAATTTCTTGACTTGTTCTCCTTCAGAATTAATTGCCTAGGCAAAATGTGAGGCAAGCTAAAAAAGTGATAAAACAGCACTTTTTTTTTTTGGTGACAGTCATTTGGGAACTAATCCCTGACCCAAGTGAATCTGGGAAGTTCTGTAGCAATATGTGGTATAGGCAGTACCAATATTATGAAAATACCTTGCAAGCATTGCTGGTTTTATTGCATATATACTTTCTATATGCTATAGAAACAGTTTATCTGAAGGGACCGAGTCAAGAAATACAATCTGGCAATGTGACCAGCAGGATTATGTCATAAAAAGAGGGATGTGGAGACACATGGCTTTGGATGCTGTTGACCCGTGGGGCCTTTTGGGTTTTTTAAGGGATATTCTGAGTTAGAAGCTGTTAACTAGTCAAATGGAGGCATTCTTTTGCTGCAATTGCTTGAGTTGAATCATGGGGGGTTTTTTTCCTCTTCTTTCTCAATCTAAATAAGACATCTGTTCATTTTTTCTTAATAAAATGATATTTTGGTAGCAGAACATGTCCCTCTAGTTATGTCCTAATTTGTAAGAGCTAGTTTGTAGCCAACCTCTGGCTAAAGGATGTATACAGAGGATGTTGTAAGGCCTGAATATGGGTCATAATTGAATTGTAATTATTTTTCTTTTTTTTTTAAACTGATGCAGTTTAATAGAGTTTCTATGTCCAGAGTACTTAGAGATGTATATTTAAAGAATATTTTTCTTATTCATTCTGTTTTCATTATGTTCTTGTGAGCAATACTCTTACATGAATGTCCTTGTAGATCCATTCCCTGTTGCTATGCATTTAACTTTGCAAGTAGAATGGCATTGTTTTGATAACTGGGTTCAATGGTATGCCATCATTTGTTTTACTCCCCTTTTCTACAACTTCAGTAAAGTGAATTTTCTTGCTATTGTTGAAACCTATGCCTGAATATGATTGGAATTCTTTTCAGTTCTGGTAATTTGTATCAAGACTATAAGCATCCAGCAGTCTGATTGGAGAACTTTTTCTCTCTGGTTGCTTTGAGGCTTCAAGAAACAGAAAGGTGGTGTTTGGGGTTTGTTGTGTGGGGGTTTTTTTTTTGTGTGTGTGTGTGGTTTTTGTTTGTTTTGTTTTTGTTGTGGCTTTTTTTGTTGGGTTTTCTTTTTGTGGTGTTTTTTTTTTTTTATAAGAGGTCTGTAGGAGTTGGTAATTTCAGCTGTTATAAAAATCAGAGTAGATCCAAAATGCTTTCTTCTTGTCCGGTACGTGGAATGTCCCATGCAAGTCCTTAGTGTTTTAGTTATACTCTAAAAGTATATTAAAGGGTTTTGTTGAAATATTAATGTCAGTAGGTTTCTATAGCACCTCTGCGTTTGGCAAAAGTTTGTGAAATTGTAATTATTTTTGGCATTCTGGTTTAGTTTCACTTCCACCTTGAAATAAAACTGTGAAAATATTCAGTAGGCTTCACTGTATATTGTTCACTATGTAGGGAAAAAAATATGATTAAGCTGATAACTTTTACCTCTGGCAGTACTGTTCAGTCATCCTGACAACTACTTTGCACTCCTTTTCCAAGTTATCTTCCAGTATTGGAAAATTGTTAGAGACAATTTTGCTTTAACTATTACTGATATACTTAGAATACTTGTTTTATATGTATTTAGAATGATTCTGTTATTTCCAGAGATCTTTAACTTCAAAACCATGCATAATGAGGAAGCATAATAAAATAAAAGTCTGAGGAGGCTGTATTTTAGCAGGGGTTCTATTACACAGTTTAGGCACTCTGACAATGTATAATTTGCTACTATTTATGTTGTTTTTTAGTCACACTTTTGGAACTTGAAAAATGCAGGAGAAAGACAGGCATATACTTACCTACCAGGTAACAAGCATAGAGTTGGAAAACCAAAATATTTGAGCAGTTACAGAGGGTCTCGTTTACGTTGGTTTAACCCCTGTGCAGTAATTTTGTATACAGGTTCTTCGTGTTTCTTTTGAGTTTTGCAGTGCAGTCTCTGCCTTATTTCTGACTTTGGTTTTCCAGTTTGTCTTGGCTTCTCTCCCGTCAGTTTTGGTTTTGAGTGTTTAATCTTCTTGCTCAAAAGCCACCCTTTTGCCACTTGAAAATCACAAGTAGTTGGAATCCTGAAGTCTATTTGGGGCTTTGCTTAGTTTCCAAACCCTCTCTTCCAGGCTGTTAGGTTTGTTTTTTTGTTTTTGTTCTTTTTTTTTTTTGAGGATGAGGGCAGGAAAGGTTTACAGCTAAATGAAGGAATTGTGTCTCTACTGCCAAACAAAATAGGGAAGGGAGGGAGGTCTTGCAAATCATTGCAAAATCAAGAGTTCAGGATGGTGCCCGTCACTGTATCAGACACTAAGCTGCAAGCAACCTTTATCTTTCAGGAAAATTAATGAGCTTCTCAGGTAAGTAGGTGTGGGAACAGGGCAAGACAAGATGCACAAAGATGGAAGCTGCTGTGTTTTATTGTTTTTTATTCTGATGAGTTGATTGGGTATTTAATTCTATCAGTTTTTTCTTTTGAGGTATATTTAGATTACTTTGTGGAAACAGGAATGGCAATTACAAATGGTTGCAGAAGCAAAAGGGAATTGTTCTCCTATTTTACTTTCAGGATTTATTTTTTTTTATAAATTGAGTTTTCTAGACAAATGCTTAGCTACTGCACAGTGCCTCAAAATGCTAGAGATATATACAGAAAACCCACAAACCACGCTCCAGTGGGTTGTGATCTATGCCAGTATGTGAGAAGCAACTTGTTGAAGGAAAGGAAAAATGTGCTTTAATTTCACTATGATTTTTTTTCTTTTTCTCCACCTTTCAGTTTTTTTACTATGCTTGTAAAAAAAGACACTTCTGTAATCAAATTTTGGCTTCTCACATGGGTGCTTAGAGGCTGGGGAAGAAGTTCTGGGCTGAGTCAGACAGACTGAGCTCCATGAGTCTCTCCCTCCCACATCAAGTGCACCATCAGCAAGTTTGTAGATGATACAAGCTGAGTGGTGCCGTCAATATGCCAGAGGGATGGGATGTCATCCAGAGGGACCTGGACAAGCTGGAGAGGTGGGCCCAGGTGAACCTTACGAGGTTCAACAAGACCATGTGCAGGGTCCTACACCTGGGCCAGAACAATCCTGGCTATCAACACAGACTGAGGGATGAGGTGATAGAAAGCAGCCCTGCAGAAAAAGGACTTTGGGGTGCTGGTGGATGAGAAGCTGGGCATGAGCAGACAGTGCATGCTTGTAGCCCAGAAGACCAGTCACATCCTGGGCCATGTCAAAAGAAGTGTGGTAAACAGATTGAGGGAGGTCATTCTGACACTTTCCTCTGTTCTGGTGAGACCTCATGCAGAGTACTCCATCCAGTTCTGGAGCCCTCAGTTGGGGAGGGACATGGACCTGATGGAGCAAGTCCAGCAGAGGTCCATAAAAATGATCAGAGGGCTGGAACACCTCTCCTATGAAGACAGGCTGAGGGAGCTGGGGTTATTCAGCCTGGAGAAGAGAAGGCTCCAGAGAGACCTAATAGTGACCTTGCAAGTACCTGAAGGGGACCTACAAGAAGGCAGGAAAGGTTCTGTTTACAAAGGCCTGGAGTGACAGGATAAGGGGGAATGGTTTTAAACTAGAGAAAAGATGATTTAGATTGGATGTTAGAAACAAGTTCTTTGCCATGATGGTGGTGGAACAGTGGAACGGGTTGCCCAGGGAGGTAGATGAGGTCCCATCCCTGGAGATATTCAGGGTGAAGTTTGACAAGGCTCTGAGTAACCTGATCTAGTTGAAGATCTCTGATCACTTTAAGGGTGTCAGAGTAGATGACCTTTAGAGGTCCCTTCTGACCCAAACCATTCTATGATTGTCAGTAAGTAGCTCAGTAGGGACCCTGCTGAAGGAGACCATGTCAGAGTTGGTCCCTATTAGAGCAGTATTTTTAGGCCTGCCCATCACCTCTCTGTCTGCCTCACAATCTACTGTAGTGTTTGCCAGTGCTTTTTTTTCTTTTAATCTTCCTAGTTTCTTACTCAAGATGTTGCGTGGAACTGAGTCAAAGTTCTGTGTAGAAGCAGTGTATCTCATCAATGCTTGTCTTTGCAGCTAAAAACACATCAAAAACTAAAGTTCTGTCAAAAAATTAATTAGTTTGACAGAACTTACTTTCCATGAGCTTGTTTGATATTAATTGCTTTAATTACTTGATGCCTATTAATTAAAGTCTTTATTAATAAAATCCTAAATCAAACTTCTCATTATTTTAGATGGGCTCAGTATCCAGATGACAGGCTATCATAAAGTTAATCTCCCCAATTACTCATTTGAAGTATTGTGACAACCCTAGTTTTCTTCCAGGCATTTGGAACTTCCGTGGTGCTCTAGAACTTCCTGAAAAGGAGTGTTAGTAACTCAGATAAATTTCTTGTATGTTGGTGTCTTGGTTTGTTTTGTTGGGGTTGTTTTGGTTGTGGGTTTATTTTTTCCTGTTGTTACAAGTTACATGGACCTAGTGATCTCAGAGTTAAATGTTAATAGCTGCTTAGTCTTGCTTTATTCTCCAAGCTGTATTTGGATGTGTTTTCCATTGAAAAATACTTCTGGTGGTTTTGTATTTTTCATGAGCTTACAGGTAGGTCATTTGGTTGTTTTGGTTTGTTTGTTTGTTTTTTATATTGAGCAGTAAATCCATTGTAAATATTTTTAGAGATTATTGTTTATTTGTCTGTGGAAAGAGACATTAAAACCAATCTACATAGTACTCAATGAGATAAAAGTTTTATACCATGAGCAAAGCAAAACTTAAATAGGCCAAAACTGTACTGACTTATTTAAATTTTACTTTTTGATGAGGTTTACCTAGTGGAGGTGTAAACAGCTATTCCCTGTATGTTGTGGGTATCATTCCTAGCAGAGTGAGACCATGGTCCAGATTTTGACAAACCCTTGCAAGCTGCTGCAACTCTGCCACTGTGACTGTAACAAACTGAAGAGGAGCTGCAAAGCAAAAGCTTGTGTTTGTACAATGTCCTGCTTCATCATCCATTATTTGCAAGGTGTCTCTTCAGAAATGGGATTTTACATGTAAAATACCTGCTTGCCTTAAAGGACAGTAGTTGCTGCTTTACTGCTGAAGGGCTTTTCAAGGACCAGGTGTTTTGGGGATAGGGTTAGAGCACTGTGGAAAGCTAAGTGAATGGTGCTGCAAGACTTGGTGTTTATTGCAACTTTGATTTATTCTAATCTTAAGTACATTAAAGATGTAGAGAATATCTTAATTTACTTTGTTGATACTATGGCCTTGTTTCCTGTATTCAACTGGTATCAGAGCTATGTAACCACCCTGCCAAGCCCCAGTGTGTGCAGAAAATACATAGTGGGCAGCTATTGCCCCTGCAATTTCAGGGTTGTGTTTCGAGATATGCCTGGATCTGATAATCTTGCATCTCTGAAGTGTACTTGCTGGCACAGGGACTCTTAAACTTGTGCTGCTTAAAGATTTATATAGCTCTGAAGAGTGAATTGCTGCTGTCCTGTGCCATCTCAGCTTCCCAAGGCTTCTGTAGCAATATTTCTGTGTGACTGACTGATGCCAGTCAATAGGCAAAGTACCTGTCAATTATTTCTCATAAATATGTAAATGACTAGCCATAGTAAATGTTGGAGGTTGCTCATATTATGCATCAGGGGATAATTTGTGTTGAGATGGTAGGAGTTTTGGTGTAGGTCACAACAGGAGGATTAGATGCAGTTATTTGCAGTATATTCCAAACTAATAATTATCTTTCCTTTAATGATTCATCATCTTAAATGCTCTTAGATTTTTTGGAGACTTTTTTTCTCACCTGTTCTACAGTAAGTTGTCTTTAAGCCATTGAAGTATATGGAAATGACCCCTGTTTTTCTCCATTCCCAAACTTAAAGGCTCAATAAAGCACATGAACAGATGCAATCTGTCATTTTGCTGTAATTTTTTAAATAAATAAATAGCTGAGTATTAGATGGTATTTCATACAGTACACAATCTTCAAATGAATTCTCCAAATTAAAAGTATCTTGTGAAGTCTTATATAGATTATATTTTTAATACTGGAGTGTTTTTTCAGACGTACTGTTACTTTATAAATACATGGAAATACTGTGGAAAATTGAATACAATTCCACTTCAAAAATGCCTATAAATATAATGTGATGTTAGTTGTTTCTTTCATTTGACTTTCCTCTCCCTCCAGCTTATGAGGAGATATTTTATCTTGCTGCAGTCTGGTTCTGAGGTCAGAAAGTCAAGTTTCTTGCCCACAGTTGGTGCTTCCTCATCAGGAATACAAGCTCTTTAGATGAGTTGTGTCCCAAGTCACATCTTGGCAGCCCTCTGGTTTTCAAATTATGCTGACCAAGACCACTGTGCAACCCTGTTGACTTCAATATAGATGCATTTGAGCTGGGATGAGATTAACAGGTTTCTTGATGTGAAAAATAGTATTTAATTTGTCTGAGTGGCATTGGCTTGCAAGAATAAAAGATGAAGTTTCTGGGGGCTGGACTTAAATGATCTTTCAAAGTCCCTTCCAACCTCTAACATTCTGTCATTCTGTGATTTTTTTTTATTTTTTTTTTATTTTTTGAATTTACTGGCGAGTGATGTTATTTGTGGTGCCCACAGGAAGCTGAGTTGTTGGGTCAAGGTTGTTTTTTCCTAAATGAGAATTTTGAGACTGTACTACAGTTGATATATGTGCTGATTTAATGCATATAGATGTGCTTTATTTTGAGGAGGAAGCGTTAGTTTTAAATTAAAGATTAGCAGTTAAATATTCCTTCTACAGCAGCAAATACTCCCTGGCTGTGAGTTTTACTTGCTGATGCTCTAACACCAACTGATCTCAGCCGTGCAGTGGAGGATTTTAACCCGCTGTAGTTTTGGCAGCTGCTGGCAGGCTAAGGAATAAAAGGTTGGTGGTTATTGGTGGGACATCCCATTTTGTGAAAAGCTTGTGGGCATTTACTTAGGGGCCTGTCACTAATGGGTTAGTATATTGATCCTATTTACTGAAAAGGATCTGCATAGGGCTGTGATAGATGTGACTGCAATCTTAGGATTGCTTTGAGCAAGGTTGCATGAAATGTTGATATCCCCCCCCCCCCCCTTTTTTTTTTTTTTGTATCAAGAGCTGTAACATGTCCATGAAGCATTTTTCCTTGAAAGAAATTCCTCTGGGTGACATTGCTTTACTTCCCTAAATATCACAAAGAGGTGTTAGAGAAGCCAGGAGAAATTTACAAGGAGATAAAACAGTGTAAAATTTTTAATACTTGCATATAGATATTTAGTATGGCTGATATTTTAGATATTAGAGAGGGGACATGTGAGATATTGCTGAGCTGTTTCTATGTCCAACAAGAAGGCCTTAATTGGGAAGATATAACTTGAAGCTATTATAGGACCTTTCTGTTGTAAATTATGCTCGAGATAGCCAGGCATAATTTCCTGATTAGCTGGATAGAAAAAACTAATAGTGTCCATTTAAACAAATGACTGTGAAAACTGTTTCTGCTGCTGGTGATACGAAACTCTGTTGTTTGGAATGAAGGTTTCACCCCAACACTGCCGGTGATCAGGATTCCAGTGTACTCGGAAAGGGATTTGGTATACAATCCCAGTTCTTCTTAGCATTGTGAAATAAGCTCATTTCTAGCAAGTTTCTTAATGCTGTCTTTGAAAAACTGAGTAATAATGAAAGCTGAGCAAAAAATATTTTGTCTGCTTAAATATATTTACATAGGATCAGTTTTATGAATATTAAATGAACATTAAATATGGTCCTGTAATATGCTCTCCAAGTGTGAGGACTGTGGAAATAGCATTCATTTGGCTGTATTCATCTTGTGGATAGAAATGAAGCAAGTAATAAATTAGGAGTCTCTTTTTCTTTAATAAGACAAAATTAGTTGATGCATATAGCTTAAACCAGAAAAAGCTGTTGCCTCTGTGATGTTAGCAGAACAGGGTAAAATAATGGAGATGATGTTTAACATGTGAGACCAGAAATCAACCTTTTGAAGGGAGGCAGTGAACTCAAAGCCTGAGCTGCCAGCAGAAGGCTTTGGGGAAGCCTGTGGTAAATATTCACATCCTGGCCACTGAATTTCAGCCTGCTGACCCCACTGCTGTGCAGCACTGAACTCAACACCGTGTGCTTAACAAAAGCACAACTTCTTTACCTGAGGTATCTTCCAAACACGCCTTTTTTACAATATGATAAAAAAATGGAGGATCTACAGCTTGCCTTCCCAGCTCATTTCTGTGGTTTATTACCCTGCCTTTTCTCCTCATTCTGTCAGACGCTTGTTTAAAAGCTCTTTAAGAGTCCTTTTAGTATGCACAGTCTCTCTTAAGAAAACCGAAGTGACCTATTTTTAAGTTCTCTGTTATTTTCAGTCCTTAAGTCGTTCTTTTTTGCACCTCTCCAGCAAATGTATTTGCTCGGGGATGTTTGTGTTGTGTATTGCATGTTACTTTGCTATCGCTCATTTTGTAATAGCATACTTGAAATAAATTCATCTAAAGATTACCACAGTCTGGTTTACTCCAGCAAATTATGGTGAGCTCCTGTTGGGTTGTGCTGCCCAGTTTTAACCACACTAGAAAAAAACCAGACAGCAGCAGCAAAAAAAAAAGAAAAATACTGAAGGGATGTCCCATGAGTGGCACTTTCTAGATGGGTGTCAAAAGGCAAAACTTAAAGAAGTTTTTGTTGAAGGGGCATCCTAGTCTGGAGCACTGCCATATTAATGCTGTGTCTCTGCCAGTCTTTAAACTCTCAGCTAATCAAAGATCCAGCAAATAGTAGTGATTTGAGAGTTAAGTCCAGTGTGGTGCCAGGCCTGGACCTGAGTCCTGCAGAGCCAGATGCAGCAGCATGCAGTGATGTTCCTTCACCTTCGGCTGCTTGTGGAGATCACAGCCTATTATTAGTCTGTTTTCTAATGTGTGCTTTCTCTGGTTGGTACACTGATAATAGAAGTTAAAATCTTGAAGAATAAGAGAATACATCTTGCAGAAATCTTGAGTCCGTGTTTACGTGTGAACTTTTTGTCACATAAACAGCCTACATCAGCAATGGATTGAAAATGTGCATTTTGGAGCTTATCTTCAACGTTTCAAAGGCTTTTCATTGAGTTTCTTTTTACTGCCTTTTCCCACAACTTCTTTAAAAACCCATATTCTTTGGGGCAGATCTCTTAAAAACTCCTGCATACAGTCTTGTTATAGCATATTCTGGCTTCCTAATCTAAAGCTTCTTATCTCTAATAGATGTAAATTAGGAAGATGCTTAAACAACCAATGGCCTGGAAATTATTTATCTCCCTCCCATGATACAAATGGCTCATTCTGGACCTAAGTAATCTGCTACTTTTGGTTTGGCATGTCTTTCCTCTGTCTGTGATGGCTAACAATGTTATGCAGCAATGGGTCTCTTCTCAGGTTTTCCTGGGTTTTCAATTCTTGTCAGTTTTGTCAGTCTTTATTTTTCCTAATGAATTTCCTATATTTATTTGTTCTGGGATTTGTTGCTCAATATTACTTTTTTCTGTGTGACCTCTTGCAGAATCAGAATGTTAGGGGCTGGAAGGGACCTCTGGAGATCGTCTGGTTCAACCCCCCATCCCTTACACCCACCCCCAAGCAGGTTTATCTAGAGCAGGTTGCACAGAAATGTGTCCAGGGGGGTTTGGAAAGTCTCTAGAGAAGGAAACTCCACAACCTCTCTGGGCAGCCTCTTCCAGGCTCTGGCACCCTCACAGTAAAGAAGTTTTTCTATATGTTGAGGTACAACTTCCCATGTTCTAGTTTGTGCCTGTCAGAACTCTCATTTAGTACCAAACTAGGATGAGCTTTTACCTAAAGTCTTGGGTATTATGTTGCAAAGTAGAGCTGTGGATTGGAGTCCCTGTCTGGCTAATTTAGAGCTGGTTCCCCATCTTTCATAGCTTGAACACTATGCTGGCTGCAGCAAGTCCTGCCAATTCTGAAGAGACTTCTAGACTGAGTATGACCTTGCATCAGGCATTTGGTATTCCCAGTCAGATAGATGACAGAGAACTGAGTAGCTTGTCATTGTCTGGGCATGGATAGCTGCAGAAATTTGAGTGCTAGGGGGATATAATCACTAGTGGGCTTACTGGCACCTGTAAAGGCTGTTAAGTGTCCCCTTTGTGTTTTATTTTTGGACAGGAGCGACACAGATGGCAGTTTAGCTGAGCGTTCTCTCGTGTGTGTGACCACAGTGGTGGTGACATTTGCTGGTTACTCGTGCAGTTGCATAGTCTTTGTACTGCAAAGCAACCTGTGCGTTTGGAAACTCAGACAACCTGTTACAGGCTGTGGGAGGTCTAGAGCACGTATCTTCAAATCTGAAAGGCTTCTATTTCTATAGCATAATTATTTTCATTAATTTGATAGCTGCTTAGTCAATGACATCCATTCTCTACCACAATTTGATCACCGACTCTGTGCGGTGCCCACTGTGCTGCAGAGTTACCCTGCAGATCTATCCAAGTGCAAGATCAATTAAGCCATTGAGTCATCTGCATATGTTAAACAGAAAATGAGGTTTCATGTAAAATGTCATATGTGTCTCACCCTTCCTAAACAGGTTATAAAACCCACAGCTTTAATATTTAGAAGAGATGAATTATCTCGCCCTCTTTCTGTAGTGCTGCTTGTATCAAAATTTCTCTAAAGCAAGACTTTGCATTTAGTTTTTGCCTTTAGCCAAAATCCTGGCATTGGTCTATAAGCAACTGGGAAAGGGTGGGAAGAATATTGATGCTTTCAGCAGCGTTACTTTTTGTGTTGCAACAGTAGTTTGTTGTACTGCAGCTGTTACCTTCATTATGGTATCCTGCTGGCTAGTCAGCTCAATCCTCAGCTGGAGAATTTAGTGATATTAGAGATGCAACCAGAAAATAAGTTCTCCTCATTTTGGTGCAGAACTGTTGGCTGTGGATTTTGGTGAAGATCATAAAGAAAAAACAACAGACCTTACTCCTTCCCTTGGTCTGAAATATGAGTGGTTGTATTTGTACTGCTCCTTTCCATGCCTAAGCTTCAAGAAGTTATATGCCTAAGCTTCAAGAAGTTATTTAATATCTTCTGTTGCAGTTTTCTTTTTTAATTTTAAAAAGGAAGCATTTTAATCAGTTCCATACATGTGCTAACTTGAAAGGGTGAAATTATTGCATCATCATTTTATAGCACTTGGCAGAGATACTATTCTTGCTAATTTTATCCCAAATCATACCAACTTAAAGCACTTTTCATGTGGTCTTGATATTTTTTTTTCAGTACCCTTTTTGTACTTAACACACAATTTGTATTCTCTCTGTAAAGATTTAGAAGTCTAAATGACCTTGTCCCTGTTGGAATGCCCTTCATTTTATCTAGTACAGATTGTCAACTGTAACGTGGTGGCTCTTATGATAGAGTAGTCCCAAAAGTGATGGTTCTGTGAGAAAAATACATCAGGGTGAGAGTGGTGTACGACAGAGAGAAGGAGCTGATTATAATATTTCATACTAAAAATTGCCAAATGGCCCCATTACAAATCTGTTTGTTAAAAAAAAAAAATAAAAAAAATTGGGGGAGTGGGACCATGCCTCTCCAAGAATTGTTCTATATTCATGAATTCAGTTTTGATTTGCTGCCATTTTTTTCTTTTACTTTCCTCAATATTGAAGAAACTTTCCCAAGAAAACATAAATATTTGCTTTGAATGGTTCAGAATGTAGCTACTACTTTGTAGAAAGTGGGGCATAACATTTTTTGGCTTGTCTGACTGTAATAAAACCCCAATGTTTTCAAAGTACATGGGGCATATATATATGTGTGTGTAAAAAAAAAAAAAAAACAAAAAAAAAACAAAACAATCAAACAAAACCCCAAAAAAACCCCAAACAAACAAAACCCAAAAAACCAGTCTCTCCCATATGAGTTACTTCTACCATGAGCTGTTGTCCTTTCCCTTCTTTGAAAGGAACTTGCTTAAAGTCACTTATTGAAATCCAGCTGTAAAGATCAAGTCATCTGTATCCTGTGCTGTGTGGGCTACATGTTGCACAGCCAGACCTGGCTGGTTTCTGTCCTTGCAACAAATGATGACAAAAAATCCAAGACTGAAGTTCACCAAGTTTATTATGCTGAGAAAGTTGCTTTCTCTCAAATTTATTCTTGCTTTCATTGCTTCCGAGTGAGGTAATGCAGCTTTTTATACACGCTGCGTCTACGAGTTTTCTTGGTTTTGATAGAGAAATTAATGACTGGGGAGAAGTTTTGCAGCATATTAGTGCTTCAGCAGTATCTTCCTAGTCAGATGTTGTATTTCTGTTTAATTTTGCAATGTTTTTATCTAATTTCAAGTCTATTTTTAACATAAACATCATATGAAGAAGAAAAATCTTGTGCCAAAGAGGAAGTGAGAACACTTTCATCTGAAGCAAAAAGGTGTTCCTACTGATCAGGTTTCCATCTTGTGTGGGAAACTAAGAAATGGTCACTTCACCATTCATATACCGCACCTCGTGTACTTGCACTGTTACAATTCAATTGTTAATAGTGTTTAAGAGTGCTTGTAAACAAATCTCAGGCATGAGTTAATTTACTCAAGTGGTAGAATCTTTTACTGCGTCTTTTCCTGAGCATAATGTGTATATTGCTGCAGATCTCTTAAGACACATTCGTATGAACTAGAAAACCATCTGTTCAGAATTCAGTGTCTGAAAACTTGTTTCCTGCAATGGCTTTTCATTCTGATTTCAGACCCTAATATATATCTATGGGGAGGAGATGGGAGGGGGGGAAGCATGTCTAACTGGGGAAGTAATTCCTGTGCGATTCACTCATCTTCCTTCACTGAGAACAGAATTAATAAAAGGTGTTCCTTGCTCAGGTCAGTAGCAGTGGCAAGTGAAACTATTGCCTGTATATGCATTTAGGTAACCTCCAAAAAAGGTCTTTATTACTCAGTTTCTTTGGAAGCAAAAGTTCCATGGCATGAAAGTTATCTTTGAATAAGTAATAAAATATAGCTGTGGTAATTCTTAGGACTGCTCTCCCATTTTGTATCCTGACAGTTTTAGGGATCTTTGCTGGCAGAGACCTTTGTGTGGCACCAAAATGGACCTGCTTCTTTTTCCATCCAGCCCTGAATTGCCAACAGAAGTTTCAAATTCCTCTCAAGGCTTATTTCATGGGCAAATATGGGGAACCTAGACCATGAAACATTTTAACTCTGGGGAAATGTAATATGTTGATCCACATAACTTGCAAGTCTACAAACTTGAGATCTGTAGTATGCAAAGCATAGAGTAACATTTGTCAGAAAAGTAGGTAGATGCAAAGTAATTGAAATAAAATGTTTGCCAAAAGTAATTGCACCAAATTAAAAAAATATCAAGGAGTCTTTGGTAAAGTGGCAAACTGAAAATATGACTTGAAATCAGAGAGGAAGAATTTAAAAAAAAAAATGTTTTGGATTAAGACCTCACTGTGAGACACAAATCAGTTGTGCCAGATAATGCTTATTAGTAGATAACAGCTGTCTTTGTCTCCTGTCGTGTTCCTCTGCCCGAGTTTATGGCAATAACGAAAAGTTGAGAACAGCTAAATGTGCGATCTTGCATTTCCTACGTTTGGGTCTTGTCCCACTTCTATTCAGTGCCTATATGTGATGATGATCCTCAGCGTTGTGCTAAGGGAGCACATTTTAGTAGAGCAGTACTATTTTTATGAAAATGTGAAGACGACAGACTATTAGACAAGCACACATAGCTTGGGTTGTGTGAATTCAACATGGAGATTAAAAGGCTTCCAGGCATTGGAGAGGTAATGATCAGGAACAGCTTTTCTGAACAGGAGTAATAAGACCAAAATATTTGATTAGTTTTAAAATAGGGCTTGTGAATTTGCAAAAGGGATTACCTCGTGAGGTGGAGAGCTGTACGAACTGTGGAGTCTCACCGGTTTTGTACCCGGTTCTGCTGAGCGTGGAAGAACTTTAGTGCTATAACAGGAAAATAAACTGTCCGCTGATTTCTTGCGTTCTGGTACAAGTAGGGGACAGATGAAGTTCAGACTTCTCATTCATTGCAATTCAGTGAGAGAAATATCTGTTTAAGAAAATTTTCTCAGATAAAAAGCTACTGTAGCAGTCTGGACAATTCAGTTCTGGTTAAAAATGTTAAGGTGTGTTTGTATTGTAATTAGTCTGAATACAGTGTGCAAACCATGTAACAAAACAGTTCAGTCATACTGGACAACCCTACAGCCCCCTCAAATGAATCTAAATAGGGTTTCAGACCAGGTTAGTGACTTCCTAACATCCTACCTAAGATTAATACTTTTAATCTCAGACTGAACAAGGTAGTTTCTGTATTGTTTCATAATTGTTTTTAATTTTACAGAGGTTGTGTGTGAGTAGGCACTTAAGCATTGAAGCAGTGTAGCTGAATCTAGTGCTTTGGTTTTGATTTCGAAAGATTTCTTTTCCTGGATTACTCTACCCAGTAGAGATTGGAGCAAAAAAATATAGATTATTTTAATTCATTTTACTTCTGTGTTTTCTGTGGCAGTCTTTTTTTTTTTTTTTAAACTTGGTGCAGGAACATGCAGAATTGTATTTCTGGGTAGGTTATCAACTTATTCTTTCACAGTGGGATCTTAAATTATGAAGACAAAACTTCTAAAGACATTTGAGGAGCAAGGTTGAATGCGTATATATGAGTCTTATTTTTCTGCAATGCAGTTAAGAGGGCTGTGCAGAGAATGTGGAAAACCTTTGGCAGTATTTTCAGAGCAGAGCACTCGTGCTGAATAAAAACTAAGCAGTCAAGGAAAAAAAAAGAAAGAATAAGAGAATAAAAAAATTGCCTTCCAAATAGAGTCTGGAAAGCTAATGAGCATATGACATCATTTATAGTTATAAAAAGATTACAGCTCTTCTGATCCAAGAAGCAGACCCTCAAGGTTTCTGATGGAGGGGGTCTAGCATTGCACTGCTGAAGTTTGTCCTTGCCAGTAACGGGGCACAAAGCCCCTTGATGCTGGCAGCCAGGGTTGCCACTGGCTCTCCTTAGGAGCAGCACCTGTCCCCAGGGTTGGCAGCAAAGGCCTGTGGCCTGTCTCAGCTGGGACAGGCAACAGCAGCCTGAACCAGCCAGCCAGAAATAGTCTCCTGCTCTTGGAGTGCCTCCATCTGTGCTCAGCAAGTGGAGGTTGCTGGAGATGACCTTGTGTGCTGCTTACACATATCTATGGAGATCCACAAGCCCTCCAGGGTGGTGCAAGGTGTACAGGCCCAGGAAAGGTGTGTCTTCTGTAGGTGCAGCACCCACCCCACAGAGCCTGTGCCACTCTTGGGCCTCAGCTTCTGCCCCTAACAAGGGTGAGCACATGGTCCAGAGTGGATTGTCTCCCCTGACACCACAACTGGACATCAAGCAGACCGTATTTGTGTTTACCATCACAGTGAGGGAGGCAGGTCCCCAAGACCATATAGGAGCAGTAATTTCACTTCTGTTGTCATAGCATTTCAGGTAAAAGCCAGAGCATGGTTTTGCACAGCTGTCAGCTTAGTACTCTACATCTTCATCCTGGTGGCACCTGTGTTGCCTTCCCACTTCAGCTTTCTTCCAAAGGCCTCCATGGTCGAGCCCAAGAACTAGTAAGAATCATGGAAACATCACTTTAATTTTTCAGTCTTAATAATCATATTTCAAGCTAAGAATGTTGGTTTTGGTTTTGTTTAGTTTTTTTTGGGGGGGGACGACAGGAGGTAGAAGTAGTTATATAATTCTTGATTTATTGTGTTGGCTTAAAGAGTTGGCAAACCTGGGATTTTCCTCTTTCTTTGCTTTGCTGTGAGTGTTTCCCTTTATGGCAGCAGGGAGGCCAGTGTATGACTCTTCTCAAGAGCAATTCAGACTTCTAAATCTGCTGAGCGTGTTCCTCTCCATCATGTCTCAGTTGCATAGCGGGGAACAGCCACCGCATCGAAGCGGATGTCGGAGTGGAGACATACCTTGATGTTGAGGGAGCATCTTGAAAGACAGGGAAAGCATCTTGGTCCTCTCTCTGTGGGTGGAGGTAGTTTCAAGTCAGTAGGTAGATTTATTCCAAAGGGCAGAATTTTGAAATTAGCTACACAGGAACAGGGCACTTATCTGTAGTGAGCGTATGGAGATAATTAGGAGTAACTCTGTGGAGGAATCCTGGAAGTTGGAAAATGTGGTGGAGCTGAGACAGAGAGAAGTGATTTATGATTCTGTAAAAAGAAAATTAAAGGTTAGGAAGTCTGTGTGTATGACTTGTTTTTATTATGCAAATTACTCACAACAACTTGAGAAAAGCAGCATAGAAGTTAACATGCATTTTGTCTGCTTCATCTGAGATTTGCTTTTATTCTTGTCCAGCAACTACAAACTAAAGAGAAAACTTTCAGTGTTCAGATAAGGGACGGGTGTCTGTGCGTGCAGAAAACTACAAAAGAAAAATAAGTGCTGGATATAATTCAGAAAAGACACACAATCAAACTGAACAGATTGCTCAGGAAAAGATCTATTCTGTTGCTGAAATCCAAGAAAATGGTGGAAAAACAGGAAATAGTGAAATCTGTTATCGACCATCTGCTAAGCCTAGGAACTTGAGAACCATTCCCATGACAAAAATACTAGATTGTGAACTTAATTTTATATTTCATAATGCTTAAAGTACAGACACAGAAGTCCAAGAGAGAGTCTTGTATTACTAGGTGTTTTAAAAATATTTGAAAATCTACGTATAGTTGTGAGCATTAACAGGTCCGAGTCTTTTTTTGTCGCTTTTGTTTTTAATCCCCCCGACATCTTTATTGATGGATTTAACAGATCACACCTAGTTAAGGACAAGGCAGCCTTTTGAAACTTTCAAGAGGAGTGGGGAAATGAGCAAGCTGAATTTTCTTTGGAAGGAGGCAGTGGTCTTTCTCCTCCAACTCCCATTGCCCTCCCCCTTCCTTTCTTCCTTGTGAGCGTTGCCACATCTGTGGAAGTGAAGCGAGGACCTGGTAATCGTTACCATCTGACAGCGGGTCATGTGGCTGCTCAGCGGGAACTGTTCGTGCGCTCTGATGTTCAGGAGCTGCGAGCTTCCCCTTCCCAGGGCTGCCTTTGTGGTAGATGGCGTGTTTGCTCTGGCCTGCTCTCGTCTTGCCTCTCCTTTTACATACGTGTAAAAGCCAGAGAAAATGCGGTCCAAAATAATTCAAACAGTTTGGGGGTGCTGTAAGCAAGCCATAAATTCTCCTGGACTCTGTGTATTTACAATTCATCCACATGTGGAAAGGTGTAAATACTGCTTTTGGGAAGCATCTTCAAAGTATGTAAAATTGCAGTTTAATTGCAGAAAACTGTAATCAGTGTGGCTGTTCAAAGGCTACATTGTTCATTAAATTGTCAGCATTAATGAACTCTGGGTAGTTTGCAAGTTAACTTCAGCATGGGCTATTGGCTAGCTTAGATTTTTTTTGAGCCTTTTTACAGTTCAAAGATAAGTGAGAGAAATCTTTGGCAAAAGTATGTGTTTGTATGAAAAGTATCTATTCTATAGCATGTGGAAAAGTTATGATAAATTCAGTTTGACATGGTGATGTTGTGCTTCCTTAACTCAGATCAGTCTTTTTCTGTCCAACTTTGAGTTTTGTTCAGGTTCCTGAAATGGCAGCACAGTCTCCTTCCTAATGATAAAATATTTTCAGTTTTCTAGGATATACTTGAATTTGCTCCTCCAAATTTGTGGTCCAGATAACAGTTCATTCACTGTGTACAAAGCAGTCGTGTTAGAAAGGGTAGCATAGAGTTCCAGAGCTATACAGTACTCCCAAGACCTCTTAGGAAAGTTGATGGAAATGGATTCCCTTTCATACAACAGTGTTTGCAGCCATGTGGCTCACTGATCCTTAAGGATGGACCATGCTGCTTTTGCTCACAGACACACTGTAGAGAGGGACCGTAAGTAGTAAGGTGCAGGGAGATGTTCATGATGTCCTGGAGTCTTCACGCCTCTGCCTAATCCCAGCCTTTGGTCAAAACAACCCTGTATTTCTACCCAAGTTGCAGCAGAGGGTTTTTTTGCCACTCTTCCCAATAATCTGTTCCATCTTTTTCTTCTGCCACTGTCTTCTGTCTCAACTGGTACACTCTCACCTTGCCTTTCTCCTTGTAGTACTGCATTTGCATACGCTCATTTCATCTCAGCAGCCTATTGTTGCCTATCCTGGTCCTTTTGTGTTCAGGTTGGGACCTTCCCTTCCTTTCCAGTCTGTGTGGCAGCAATGTATTTACTGAGTTGAGGTGGGATTGAAGTATCCTTCATCTCAGTTCAGGTGCAACAGTTCACAGCAGCAAGAATGAGCATCTGTACAGAGGGAGGAAGGGAAAAGAATGAACTTTGTTCAGCCCTCATCTACAGCTTGCTTAGCACAGAATGTGGAGGGAATACCGCTGCCAAATGCTGCAAACCACTATCAGGTGTGTGCAAATGATGCTTTTAGGGTGTGGGTTTGAATGGATTTTCCCTCCGATGGAAAAAGCACGTCCTTTGCCTCCAAAGTCAATTCAAAGTCTCTACACCAAAACACGGAAATCTTGGTTTTCAAAGGGTCAATTGTAGGAAATTTGAAAACTGTCAAAAAAGTGTTTTCCCCTCGCTTCAGTTTTTCAGAAACAGCTATAGTGTTTTTCTTGAAACACAGATTCTTTCAGCCTGACACACACCCATGTTGGAAAGTATTAATGCTTAGTTTTAAACAAACAAACAAACACCACTCAAGTTGCCCGTAGAAAGAGAAATGTTTGGCAATTTCAGTTGTAGCTGCTCTTCCACTGGTTTTACTTAACTTGGCCACAAAATTACAAAGTGCATTGCAGGAGGAGTTTGATAATATTATCCTTAAAACTTTTTTTGGTTATTTTTCAGTTGTAGCTGTAGAATCCATGGTGTGGAGCGTGTACCAGATGTCAGTTTTCATGAGGGTTTGTGGTTTTGTTGGTTTGTTGGGCTTTGTTGGTGGGTTTTAAAAATTATTTATTTTAATTTAATTCTTATTTTATTTTTTTCTTTCAAATTCTTTCACCTTAACCTAGTGTATCATTCTAGCCACAGGAGGGCAGAAAACTTCATGGGGGTGACTGCAGGGATTGCTGATTCAGTAAAGGGTAACTCTGTAATGTGATAACCTTATGGAGAGTTATATACCACCATTAAACAATTTGGGTGCAAGCAGAGCCTCTGTGCAGCTCCTGTATCCTTTGAGCCCTTACCAGACTCTGTGCCCTACCCTAATGGCATTTAGCTCCTGGCTCCCAGAAATGACTTTTAGTGGAGAAGTAAACTCTGCAGGCAGTTTATTTGATGCTGTATCTATATACACCCGTGTATGCACGTACAGCCGTATACATACGTATGTATCACTTGAGAAAAGGCTTTGATGGAGTTCACGTGCAAGCTTTGTCACGCTGTGAGCACTTGCCTTGCTGCTGTCCTCTAATGTGAGCTGCCATGTCCTTGAGGAGTGTGGAAGAGAGAATAAAACATCCCCTCGGCCTTTATTTATTCTCTGCCACTTCAGCCTACTGCCCAGATGTACAGTTATTGCAGTTCCTTTCTGCATACTGTAAATCATAATCACCGCTTAACTGTTCCCTAGCTTCGAGTCACACTGAACTGTGTGTTTTAAAGAAACCTGTATCCTGAAGCAGTTTTTAGGTTTTGGTATTTGCTTTGGCTTTTAGATTAGTTTTTTGTTTTGCTTTGGTGGTGGTGTTTTTCTTGTTTATTTTTTTTGTTCTCCACCTCTAAACTGGAAAAAAATGCAGTACAAAAGAGGGAAATAGAACTGAAATTTCATTTTAAAAAACAAACAAAACCAAAATAACATTTTCTTCCATTCCCTTTATCTTGAAAGATTTTTTGGGGGAGGGTGGAAACTTATGTGTAGGTCGCTAGTACTTAATATGTTGAGGCTTAATTTTACTGGTCTCTTCTTAATTGCAAAAAAGAAAAAAAGCTCTCTTGTGAGTGTTAAATTTCTTCCAGGAGTACATGTGCCTCCTAGCTGCTTGCTTGAATGTTGCTCAGGTTCTTGCTTTTGCTTTCTGGTTAAAACTTTCAGTGGGTTGGTTTACAGAAGGACTTCTTAGCAATACAGCTAGGTAGCTGGTCTGACATACTCCATTAATTGTGAATTTCTGGCCCACATTAAAATCGATAGAAATTTTATCATGGATCTTGGTGAGACTCAGATCTCACTTAAGACTATGAGACCAAGACTTAATAAGGGCTCACTGAATTCAATGAAATGGATTCTTTGTGATTAGCTTGTATTATTTTCCTCTTGTAACAGAAGGCCTTTTTTTGTATTTTTTTTTTGTCTTTTCATCATACTCTTAACTTCATAGTTTCTGACTCCTGAGCATATTGAGAAGCATGCTTCCTGGATTTGGGTGGATATAGTGCTCTATAAATACTGTTGCGTAAGCCTGTGAGTGTAAGTGCTTGTGTGTTCTGTTTTGTTTTTTTGATCCTGTCCTGCTTCTTCTTCTTAGCTGATGGTGGTTAAACAGCTTTTGCAGTCTGGCTGGATGCACTATAACTCTGCTGAAGAGGTTTTCCTCTAGTGATATTGAGGATTTGGGTATTCAACTAATAATAGGAACTTTGGCTTCAGTCTGGGCTCAGAGATATTCCTACCCATCCAACTCTTGGATTATATATATGAGATTATACACCTCTGTGATGCCACAGCAGGACTGCTTTGCTGGAAGCAGTGGCTGCTCCCACAGCTGAGAGTGGCTGCAGAGGCAGAGTCCTGTGTTTTGCTTGTGCTAACAGTCCTTGTAAAAGTAAAATATTCAGTGTTTAAATTGAATATTCAATTTGGTTATGATCAATAACTTTTAATTCTGAGGTTCAAAAACCAGTGAGTGCCCTAAGCAGAGACAGGGCAAATTCACATCACCATGAACCAGAAATGGAAATGTCCCTGGAGATTTTAATAAAAAGAGCTCCAGACTTATCTGTCAACTTCTTTAGCTGCTGAATAGAAATAAGGATCCTTGCAGAAAATTTCTAATATGGTTGTAGAAGGGATGATTTAGGATTCTGCTTCTATTCTTAACTAAATCAGTGGCTTATCCCATCTTAAAGGGCCAATAAGAGAAATCATGCCCATTTGGCACATTCCCTCGGAACTCACAAACGCTTCACAAGGGAAAATCAGTTCTCTGACCTACAGTTTATTTGGCTTTCTGGTCTTACTTTCTGTCTGGGCAGGAGCATGTCTGTAGGGGGTGGTGATTGAGTCAATTTTCTTCAGTATCTGGCCTGTGTTTGTTATTGAATGTGATATTTTATCGTTTATAAAACAAATACATGGAGGCAGAATAAGAAGTGATGAAGGAATGAGTGTATGTTTTCAGAATTATTATTATTTTCTCTTTTTGTTTGTTTGTTTTTGTTTTGTTTAGGTCAGATATGGGGGTTGAGTACTGATGTTGCAGTATCTTCTCCTGAACAAGAAATCTCTGTAGTGCTCTTTTTTTTTTTTTCTAGTTATTCCACCTTCCCTAAAATGGCCAGTGTGGGACCCTTTCCTGTGTACTTAACTGTAGGGTTTTTAGTTATTTTCTTGTTGTTATTGCTGCTTATTTCTCATAGCTGGTGAGGTTGGAGCACCTCACTTTTGGGTTATCTGGGAGCTGTCATCTGCCTTGAAAGGATGGGTTCATCTGGGTTTGATTGTTTTTGTGTCATAGAAGCTCCCCATGACATCTCGTTGTTATCTCTGTATATTGATGCCTTAGTGGTGTATCTCAAGATGGAGGCTTAAAAAAGAAAGATGAAACAGACTCCATATTTCATAGCCCCTTAATTTGATGATTATTTATACAGTTAAATGGCAGAATTATATTTATAAGTAGTGTAGAATCAAGTTGATTTAAGTGCGTGTCGCTATTAATCTTCAAGGAAACCAGTACTAGAATGAAGTATTGCTGTGTCCCGACTGTCTCCACAATTAGTCTTTTCAATTATATTTTCCTAACTCTGTTTAGACCTAGAAGTAAAATAGTACTGTATGTTAAAAAAACCCAAAGCAAAACAAACAAAAAACCCACAACTAAAACAAAAATAAAACAGAAAAAACAAACCCAAATATTATGGTACTCTGATTTTTATATGTACATATTTTTATTTTATTGGTTGTTATATTAGTAACCTCAGTTTTATAAATATGTATATGCTGTGACATATACAACCTGGGACACTAAGGCAAAGCAGCATTTGGGGTGCATATGATAGCTTGGTCACGTAGAACCAGTTTAGAAGCCCGTGTGGCCGTTGGTGCCAAGACATCCTGGTGGTCCTCCATCCAGCCCGTGCTCCTTAACTTCTACACTGGCCTTCTAAGTCGTCATAAGTTACAAGAGACTTAAGATTACTTGAATTCATTATTAGAGGTGCTGTTAATAATTACCTCCTTCCTTGCATATAGAAGTCCCTTGAAAAATTTGGCTAACCAATTTTTTTTTTTTTGCTTCCTTGCATCATGGGATGATCTAAGGGCTCTATACCTAATAAGCTGTATGCAAGCATGGCTAACTAAAGAATTGTTGTGATGGTATCAGTACTGGTTTTTCTAGCTTCAATTGCTGCTCTTTAATAAGTAAAGTGCAGAATCTTGACCTTGATTTGTCAGAAAACTGAGCTGTCTCAATTTCCAAATAGAAATGTCTGGTTATCCAAGGTAGATTAGAGATAAATATATATACACACATGTATATTTGTATTGATCATTTTAAAATGCGCCTTATGAAAAACTCATGCTGTTGAATATTGTTTATTGATAGAAATATTACATAACTGCTTTCTTTGCAGCTGTCTGAAAAGCAGTGCCCACCACAGTGAACAGATCAGTTTTAGATAGACTCCACTGGGAAATGAGGAAATGCTTAGGAAGATTTAAAAAATGGTGGTGGGAGTTGTCTGTCTTTTCACAAAGCTAGTATCTTAACTTCTCTAAGCATATTTTTTAATATTTGGGGTTTTTATTTGGGGTTTATTATTCTAAATATTTTGCCTGGTGATTGTCCTATTAATTTATTTTATTTTTGAAAGTGAAAATATTGACATAACTTATTGAAACCAGTCTTAGTTTGGTCAGGATAGGATTTGCTAGTACAGGATATTTTTGCTGTCTCCATCTCCAAAGAGTTTTCTTAAGTATCAAGGCGTTAATACAAACTCAAACAGATGCCGCTTCTGAATGCGGTCACTTCAGTTTGAATAAAGGTCTAGGATAAAATGCTTTGGGTTATTCACAGAAACAAGCTTCAGCAGATAACCACAAATGCCACAGACAGCGCAGGTGCTGCAGATACGATTTCTGACTAAGATGGGAAGAGGAAAAAACAGCTCCAAATTTTGTACTTTCATGAAGAAAGCTATAAGAAACCTGGGGAATTGTGTGGAAAAATATATGAACATAGTGCAGTGTAATCAAACTTCATGATGACATACTTAAAAAAAAATAAAAATCCTGTAGCCAATGAGTACATTTTTTTTATTTCACCATAGCCAGGATTATTAAGATGGCATTGGTGACAGAAGAAAATAAACCTCAAAGGCAAGTTTCTGCCTCAAATACACTTATCTTTGGAATAGCCTAATGTGCCCATTCTGCTCTTAAAGGAACAATAGTTTACATACGTAACATCCGAGCCCTTTAAATTCTACCCAGGGATGTGTTTAGCATGCGGAAGAGCAGAAGAAGACGTCTGAATCTTAAAAGTTTGAGGAAGTAGGGGAATACAAACTAAGGCAGTCACAAGGGAAAAAAACTCTTCAAGTGAAAGCTTAGAAGTGAAAAGTGTAACTTTTCTAGTCTCCTTAATATACTGAAGTTTAGCACTTCAATTATGATATAACACTACATAAGGGATAGCTCAATAGAAAGTAATTAACAAATATTGACCAAGGACTGGGGAGGTAAAAGGTTTAAAACATTTTGTGTATTCATGCCTAGCTGTGATAGGGAGATGGAAAGAGTGAAGAATTGTTTGCAATTTGTAAACTCTCCTCAAATAATTTGGAAGTTAGCTATAAAAGGACTAAATATCCAGTAAGGAGAATGGCTTTCTCACATGGTTCCATTCACACGGAAATTTACAGTGAAAAATGTACGGTGTTGCAGTTCTTGTAACTTTTGCAGGGACGTTCAGTCTCTTTTCTCAGCTGAGCAGATGCATTCAACTTCTAGCACTTTGCAAAAGTATTCTGCATATCAAGATAGCATCCTTGTTGATTTGTGCAGAGAGGTCTTCATAGAGCAAACAAGTGATACCTCTCTCTCTCCTGGAACCAGCGATCTAGCTTGTGCATGTATTGATGGGCTCGTTTGGAATTTCACCAAATACATTTAATCCAAACTAAATGGGAGTTTTGCCATAGCCTGTCACGAACTTTTACAGATTTAGTATTTAACATCCTTTCAGATCTGTGAATCTCACTGTTGGGGGGTGGGGGGGAAGACCATACTAATTTCCTGACGTATGCATTGTATAAAGGCTGATTATAAGCGTATGGTACCTTTCCATGAACAGACTTGCATATGCATAAAACTTTCTTTAGAAGTAGCCTTGGAAGCATGTAGAGCTTCCAATGTATCATTCAGACCACTAAATTAGACTTTCTTCTTTCCCCCCTTCCATCTCTATTACTGTGAAATGACAAGAGACAGAAGTAAATATACTCCTTAATTCCTTTCTTCCCTGTCTTTTCCCTCCCTTCTTCCAAGAGCTGTCAGGGAATCGTTGTTAAACATGGATACTCTGGCTCCATGATATGTAAAATGTGGAAAGATTGCCTTCAGCTAAGAGGCAAAAAGCTAGTAGGTTACTGGAAAATGCAGGGAAGGGACTAACTATATAAGTAAACAATATGGTACTACATTAAGGAGTTTATCACTTGTCTTAACACTAGTTTTGACTTACTGGGAAAACAGAAGAGAGAAGTTTTAGTGGATACCTGCATGACCTATTCTGTATTTCATGTACAGTCCTTGTAGTGAATTAAGGAGGTTTGTGATGGGTGGTGGTGGAGGATTGCTCTTCTTAACGTGTGTCAGTTGTCTGTTAGCTCCCCTCTGCAGGCTGACAGCAAACTATGAACAAAACTCTGGAGTACCTCAGAATTGTTTTGCTGGATCTTGGTCTGCAGCCGTTTTGAAGTGGATTGCACTGACCCTAACAGATTAGAGTAGGCAGTGTATGGCAGCTGAAAAATGTCATGATTTGGCTCTTGCTGGACTGAGTATCAATATTGCCCTTTGTTAGTCTTGCATTTCATTTTATTTTTAGGTAATATTGTTTGAGGACATAGAGGGGTGGGAGACAGAGAAAGAAAAGTTCTTGGATTAACCTTATTATGCAGAAGTAAGCTGGTGAAGAGTTGGGTCACTAGAGTCGTACTTGGAGATCTGGACATGTGAGTGGGTAACTGTAAAGATCAAGTGTGAACATTAATGTTGGAGTATTAGCAGTTTATAACAAGGTTTTGCATTTATCACAGTTTCATGCAAGGTGTCCTGTGGATTCCAGCTTACTGAGTGTTTTGTTTCATGAACGTGTTGTTCTTATGAACTCACAGCAGCGAGGATGCTGCAAAATAGTGAGGGCTTGAGACAGGTAAACATGCCAGACGGTATTTCAGATGGGCTCCTTCATGTTATCTTCCAGGAACAAATGTGTGGGATGCAGTAGTATTTTAAGTAACAAGCTCATTTGGACTAACATAACTACCTGCTTTTGAAATAACTGGGGAGACAGTAATTTAGAGGGTGAAGTTCAGTAACAGTTTGACAGGTAGTGTTTTAGTGTCACTCATGGATCTGGTAATTTAGTTAGGAAGTGGTTTTTTTGTAATTTGTCCAAAAAAAAAAAAAATCTCTGCCTGGTAAATCATGGGATGAGATGGCTTCTTTGGGTATGTTTAAGAAGGAAATTGCAGAAAACTGGGAATGAAGGGCATGGCTTCAAGTTGTAATGATTGTTTTGGTTTACATATGTGAATTTCTTGAAACAACTTGAGGACTGCAGTAATACAAAAGTAATGTATATAATCTTTCTGCATTATCAGTAATAGCTAGAGCAACTTGCAGCGCTCTCCAAGAGTTTAGCAACTCAGTGGTTAATAAAGTTGCCATGATAGGTTTGCCATCTCTCCCCCCAACACCTTTCCCTTATTTTTCTCCCCTGTTTCCCCCCCCCCCCTTTTTTTTTCCCTCCCCTCATCTGCCTAGCATAATCAGAAAAGAATAATTTTGCCACTTCTTTGCTTAAGCAGTTTAATTCTTGCTTCACTTAGGAGGGGAGGAATTTCAGATTCAGAGTGCAGAGTTATTCCCAGTAGCATTTCAGGTGTAAGGGGAAGCTGTGGCAGAGATCCTCCTGTACAGGAGTCATCACCTGGCAGCAGCACCCAGTCCTTGCTGTCCTGCCAGCCTTCATGCTGCACCTCCCCTGGCTCTGTGTGGCAGGAGAGTGGAAGTGTGTGCATGCCTGCGGTACAAGGGCACAGAAATAAGAGATGGAAAAGATCTGCAGGACTAGTTTAACTGTGTTTCTGTCAGTGAGACATTGTTTCCTATAATGCAGTCTTCAATCCGTTCTTCATTAAAATTTTAAACCACTCAGCTCCAGAGTAAAACACTTCTGTTCCTTTTCTCCTTAAAAAGTAATGCACATATGTCTACTGAAATCGCATTGTTATATTTAAAAATACCTTAACAGGCTGCTTTCTAATGAGCAGTTCTTTCGGGTAGCGGTGCGCTTTCTAGAGCAGTGGAACAGCTCATAAATAGTTAATTAGAGTGATAGCTGTGCTTGTGCACTTGAGTAACACTCTTGATGGATAACTTCCCTGTCCTGCAAAGGGGTGCTCTGCAGCCTTATCAGGAACAGCAACAGTACGTCAAATTTTGAAGAGGAATGGGAGTTGCCAACAAACTTTTCCATCTAATTGTAATTAAGTATAAGGCTAAAGTGTATATGCTTCAGGCAGCAACATCCAAAGCAATACAGATTTTCTTCTGTAAATGTCTTTTAGAACATGATACCCATTAAAATAAATTTGGACTAAGTTAAAATAGTGTTTCTTTTACATCATCTGTATTTCAGCTGTTCAGTTGATAGTTTATCCTTGTCATCTCTTTCACAGCGTTGGAATTTAAATATGTATATCATGTTTTGTTAATAAGATGGCAGCAAATTGAATTACTTTTATTTTTAATGAAAGCTCTTCAGGTTTAATGAGTAAAGAAATAATGTAAAATCTAATAACCCAAGTCTTAATATTTTCTTGATCACAAGTCAAGCCTTCTATATAATTTATTAAAGTAGCATAATGTCCTTAAATTTGAGGTCAAGATTTTGCAGGCTTAGCAGAGATTTTTGTGCATAAGGGAAAGATGAAACTTTAAAAATATTATTTCAGCAGTTTCATAATTTAGGATTGTGACCTCATGCTCTAAGAATAATTATGGCAAATCATGATCAGCAGTTTATCAATATTCATTCACAGACTTCTTAGACTCTCTTTGTATCATAGTTGTTTGGGTTTTTTTCTTCGTGAAACCATAGTAACTTTAAGATAGCTAGTAAATTCCTTAAGGGACACAGGCAGCTGCATTATTTATTTTGGGGAGCTTTAACCAGTATCTGCAGTATTTATGAAAGCCACTTCTATTCTTTTCCTGTATATTTATTTGTTACACCTTCTGCTGCCAGTTGGGACCAGTGTTTTTAGAAGCTATCACAGTGACCACAGAGCGCCCCTGGGGGGCCTGCATTTGTGGCCGCCTGGTAAAAGCTTATCAGCTATGCTTTGACTGTGGCCACCAGGAATTTGTTGTGACTGTGCAAGTGGTTTCTACAAAATCCTCAGGGGTAGATGCTGGTTTAAACAGTAACTATAATGGTAGAAACTTATGTGCGCTGCTTTGGCTGTCTAAATCCAGTCTATGGCTGTAAATTCCATGGTGTTGCATCGGTCCATGGTCAAGATTGTCCAGTGTTGAGAGCCAGCTACAAGGAAATTCCAAATCAGTGGCTTCAACGTGTAACCTGTTTATTAAAATGTCCATCTAGCATCTCTGACAAAGCATTAAATGAAGTTCTCCAGCCTATCCATCCAAGAGTAGCTGACAGCAAAACAACACAAACTCTTGTATCTGTCCTGTAAATACTGCAGCAAAGGTCAGCAGGCACTTGTCCTACTTCTGCTGGAGTAGTTGGTCAGGGGCACCATCTGGCCTGACCAAGACACAACTGTTTAGACCCATCAAGAATGAGAAGATGATTCCTCAGAAGGTCAAGAATGCAGAGATTCAACTCTGCAAAAACAGCAGAGCTCATGCTTTGATAACTGGCGTAATCATTCACTTCTTGCAGGAAAAACAAGCTTCTACCTTTGCTGGAATAATGGTCAGCAGACCTGGAGGTTTAGTTTGGTTGAGGAACAGTTAATGCAATTTTCAGCCAAGGAAATCTCAGAAAAAGCTGACAATAAAGGTCTGTATATTGTCTTTGTCAAGTAATCCAGAGCCTGTAATACCATTAATCTCAAGGGTTTCTTTAGGTTTCAGCAAAATTCAGCTTGAACTGGCAACTCTGGCGAGTGTTTTCAATCAAGGCAGAACCACCACATGTATTTTTGTTCATGTCAGAAGGACACTAAGCAAGTCTTCATCCTCAGTCTGATCTGCTTTGGTATCTTGTAGGCAGAGCTGCTGCTTAACATGTTTTGAGACTGCAATAAGGGAAACTGCAAACCATGTCACAGGATTGGGTGAATTTTCAATGCAAAGCAATTTTTTTTTTTTTGCATCAAATCCAAGGTCGTGCAGCTGATAACCTGCAGCCTGCTTTCTGCCAGCAACTGCAGTTGGTTCCCAAGTGCTTGAGAGCCAGGAGGGCCTGATTCTTCGGATTATTCTGCCAAATAGCTTGGCCTGAGCACTTTCATGGGGAAAACTGAGGTCCTGCTTCAGCCTTCCTCCTCTAGAAAACACATATTAGCAGTGTAGGCTTGACATTTGTAGGCAATTTCTGCTACTTCTGCAGCAAGTTGCCTGAGCCCTGTGCTTGACAACACAGTCACGAAAGAGGATAACAAAAGGCAGAGCAGCATTTGCAAGATTAAAGCAGTGTTGCTGGAATGAAAGAGGCGCTGAACTTCAAACAAGTGCTTGGTATGCATTTACTTTTATTAACATTCCTCTGTATGACTGTGAAATTTGGATAACAGTCTTGTTTCTTCCAAACATTAAGCAGTTACTCTTGGATGGTCTTTGAATTGTTGCTGGTGTAAAAGCCTTGGAAAAGGTTTTAGGTGTCCAGCTGTTACAAGAGTTTTCAAACACTCAGCTTAGAAACAGTTTTTGTAGATACAGGAGCACGGATTGGGGGTTTCGAAAAGAAGGATGGATGATCTGCTGTCTGATACCACTTCCAATGGGTTCATGAAAATCGGAATGGCTCTGAGAGAAGTCCAGGAAATACTGCAGGGATGTGTTTAGAGGAAGTCCACATTTGGAGTCCAAAATCACATGCAAGACAACAACACTGTCCACTGTGGTCAAGCTTTTTGCAGCTTCAAAAACTAGACCGCTATAGGTACATGCAAAACTAGAACACATTACTGAGGAAACAAGCAAAACCAAGAATAGGTGAATCAGATGAGCATCCGTAGCTGTTTGTGCTGCAAAAATGAGGTTAATTTCTTGCTAGCTCAATAATAATAAAAAGTGAACTCTTCTACACAGAATAGTAGGGTTCAATTCATCATTGTAATGAAGACTTCCTCCAGAAGCACGCAGAACTTCAGAGATGCGTAGGTGTCACTGGTAGCGCCAAGTCTAATGTGCAACATGACGGGCTGGCCGTCTTGGGTGTGCCCTGTTCAGAGAAAGTGGATACTTCAGTCATTTTGAATGACAAAGCAGTGCATGAAATAAGGCATTATCTGAGCTGTTGGTCTTAAGTCTTCTGTTCGCTCTGAACGAAGGATAGGGGTTTCTGCTGCAGCCAGTGTTCATGGTGGGGGTGAAGAGGAGGAGTCATGGTCTGCTATATAGCAGCACAGCTACTGGTCTGCTTAATTCAGATGAGCTGGGGCAAGGTCTGCTGCTAACAAGACTTGTAATTGTGGGTTTCACTGGTTGATTTAGTTCATTCAAAGCTCAATATTCATGCCTGTTGCAAAATGGGACTCCCCACCCCTTTCCCTTGAAGAGGCCTGGAGGGGACGAGGGACGAGGCAGCGATGGTGTGCTGGTGGCAGCAGGCTCCCCTCAGTGCTGGCTGGCTGCTCTCCCAGTCCCTCGCCTCCAGTATGTGCGAGGGTCCAAAGCTTTAAAGCGATGATAGCTTTTTGAGCACTTTTTCCTGTCAAGTTGGTGGTAACAGTAGTAAGTGCAGCAGAACCCTAGACAGAGCCTAAGGAAATTAAGTTTTATGTAACTGAGCTGTCTCTGTGTTCCCGCCTAATAAGTTTTGAATGTCAGCCAACTTCCAACAATTTGACAGTGGGTAGCTATTACCTCTTTCAATTTTAGCTGTTATCTCTTCCCAGTTCCATTAAAATAAGTGACTGGATAGAAGAGAGGAACCCAATTAGTGCCCCAACTAGAGGAAAGGTGATTGTTTCCCCCCCTTCTCTTCCCCCACCCCCCAAACTTTGCAAGTGGGAAGAAGGAAGCCTTAGGAAACAGTTTCATTATTCCTGCTCCTGAATAACAGCTTAATTAAAAAAAAAATTAAAAAAATAGTAAAACCATTTTCATGTACTTTAGAGCTCAGCATTTGCTTTATTTTGTATATGTTAATTGGGAATATGGAAAGCAGATAGGGAAGTAACAAGTTGTTGCAGGTGTCTTAACACTTTGTGATCTAGTAGAAAGTATCCCTGCCCCTGCAGTGGGGTTGGAACTAGGTGATCTTTTAAGGTCCATTCTGTGAAATTCCTTAATAGAGCGAAGAATGTGTTAGCAGGTTCCTGCCCTTTGGTTTTAATTGCACTCTGTGGGACCTGTTGTGTCAGTGAGTGATAGGTAGTTGAACAGTGAATGTAAATATTGCAGTCCTTGCTATAGAAAATGGAAAGTCTGTGCTGCAGACAGACTGTATAACTAAGATCTGGGGGTGATGGCTTAGCGAGTAATAATGTTTGCTCATGCTGCTATACACCTTGATTATTATGTAAATTGTGTAAATTTATGCACAAACACATAATTATGCACACTCAACTGTCAGTAACGTGCTTTTGTGCATAAACAGTTAACCATCCTTTTGCTAAAACGGGAGGGATGATGGTATTTTGAATTCTTGTACCAGCTCTTATTCCCACTGAAGTTCAACACAAGCTGCTTTCCAGAATCAAGGCTTGCTGTATGTTGCAAGAGAGCTTTGACTGTATGCAGCAGAGACTTTAGGAGAGGAACTGGGACTGTGTTAAGCTGCAGAACGTGGTCTTCCTTGCTCTGTTTTGCTTAATACTCCCATTTTCTTTTAGTCTTTGCTATCTGGGTTTCAGCCATTCAGTCAGAGTGAGTGGTGGGTACAGTACTGCGTATCATTAGTATGTGAGCAGCGGAGTGAATTTCAGCTGAATAAAAATGAATTCTTTGACTTGCAATTGTGAACATTTCTAGTTTGCCTTGACAATCCTGTCAAGACAAATTTGAACTTTGTCAGCAATTGTGATTGCTTATGGGAGAATTACCAAGAGCCTTTGCTCTAGGTATCAGTCAGCGATTGCAACCCTCATCTGCTATTTGACCAAAATTTTCCATGGCACTCAGCAGGCTATTACTTGTCAGTCTGACATAAAATGGAGGGCTATTTTAATTGATTTAAAAGTTGAAATCTATAGCTGTTTAATACGGTATTACATGTTAGTGGTTACACTTGCTGTGAAAATAGGGAAAGGGGAGTTGAAAGGACTTGGGGCTTGGAATATTTTAAAAATACACATGGAATTGATTCTACCTGCTACTTCAACAGGCTATCAATAGAATTTTTAGTTAATGGGAGCAGAGGTTTCCTGTTACGTAATTATTGTCGATTTTTAAAAGGGACTCTTTAATGTTAACTGTGGATCTAGTTTCTAAAACTTGAATCTTCCAAGTTTCAACAGTTCTGCTTGCAAGTTTTCACTTTTGGAGCCAACTCTGAACAACTGTGTTTCAGATCTGATGCTGGTTCATGTCATAAACCGCTCCTCTCTCATGATTTCCCTGTGTCTAAAATGGATGTATTTCTGTGTAAATCCAAGTGGTATGTAAAATTAAAAGTTGCAGATCACTAAAGCTGTACATCATGAGTGCAGTGGGTGCATTATGCACATGTGCAGGGTGTTATCTACATGCTGGAGTAGAAGGTCAGGTGCTAGCGATACTGTCTTCCTAATTGCTCTTGTGGATACAAGTAAGCGGTGCCTTTCGAACTGGTGATGATTAGTTCTAAACATCTTTTTCTCTGTGTCTGTTTCAAAACAAGCTCTTTTGCAAGAGAGAAAATGTAGATTACCTGCCTTTCTAAGTTAAGAAAAAGGACAGAAAGAATATCTACATTCCTTATACAAATGTGGGATGAGAAACAGGGATGTGGAATACTGATAAATGCATCTGTCGTGGGCCATGCTGTCTGGTCCTCCATGTAAATCACAGCCAAGGGAAAACAAAGACTCAAAGTGTACAGATGTAGTAATTAACAATGTCCCCTCCAACAGGACTGACTGTACTTTGAAGTAAAAATAAAGGTAAAGATCTTTGCAGATTTCCACTTTGTGTAGCAGAGGTGGGACAAATGGGAAGGGATGTCCCTGTCTGAACTGGAGCTGCTACTTGCCACGTCCCCTTCTAACCACAGTTTCCACAGGCAGATACGAAGCCTCAGAAGGCTGTTTCACCTGTGACAAAAGTCACAGGTTGGACTTGGATATACTTTTAAAACTTTGATTTTTCTGTCAGTGCATTTTCTGAGAAGCTACCATGGAGCTCTTCACCAGCACCTAGTAATTTTAGACCAAACAGTTAAATCACGCACTTGCTAGAGCTGTCCAGGGTATATATTTACCTCCTGAAGGTCAGGCAGGAATGTAGCTACGTGTTTGCACTGAGGAGAAAATGGGAGTGTTTTTCTTATTTTACCCTGGTTGGTGAATACTCTGTGAAAACATGAGCGAATCCTCTATGGAAAGTTGATCTGTAAGGAACAATTTAACAGAGGAACTTCACAGTCTTCTGGTGAAGAAATTTAATGTATGGGTTATATTTGAAAAGCAAGTTATACATGGGATTGCACACCTAGAGCTTAAAGCAGAGTATGTGATGAGTTTGGGTTTTCTTTTGTTTCCAAAAGCATCAATTCTTCATCCCCAGCCTTAGACTGTCACCTTTATATTAGATACACCAATTGAAGAAACAAAGGCTAGAAGAACTTGCTAAGCTGTTGGAGGAAATCCAATTGCAAACTGTTCATAAGCATCCTCAGAGAGACTCGGAAGCAAGTCCTGGGCTAGATGTTTGCAGATAGGTACAGGCAAAGGCCACTGGTGCAATTGGCCAAGCAAAAAAGCCACAGTCAGAAAAATGAGTGTTGCACAAGGGTCAGCTTCACCACTCATAGGCCACAAAGAAGGTCTGCCTTGAATACCTCTTTCTATCCTGTTTTCTTTTTCTTTGCTTTTTGTTCCTTCCAGAAGTTGACAAGTGTGAATCCTCCATCCATTTCCCTGTATTGCCTACTGCAGACATATTCTGCTCCCTGTAACCCTTACATGTTCCTCAGATATCACAACTGTTGTCTTATTACACTGTCCAAAAGTAGCAAAAGCCTGTGAAGGCAACTAGAGGGGGAACAGCAAAGGTGATAGAAGTGGAAATCACCTTGGATTTTCTACCTTATAGTTCTAGGAATATGTTTTATTGGGGCTGTGGGACCAGGAAGATGGAAAAGTAAAATTTACAAATTATCTTAATGTCTGTGTAGTTCTCCAACTAAAGCTGTGAGTCTTCTTAAAAGTCTTCTTGAAATGGTGTTATAATTGTAACAAACGTATGCATCAAAATACTGTGAACAGCTTGAATTTCTTAAAATGGAAAAATGTTAGTTCAAATGAAGCCTTTGTTATTTCAAATAGTGTTTTTTAGAAGTCTCAGAAGATAGTTCAGAATTATATGACTATTTGCCTTTTAAAATATCTGTTGATCAGAGGTGGTGGTGAAGTTGGAGTTCAGCTTTTACACTGTGAAGTGAAACAAGTGCCAAGCTGGAAACTTCCAGTAAAACAGAAGGCACTGTACCTAACCTTATTAAGGATTATTACCTTTTGCTTAGTCAGATCTTCTTTGATGGATTATTTATTTTTCCAACATTCCTCTTACAAATGCACACGGAACTCGCTGCACATAGCAAGGTATTTAAGTCTGTTCATGTTGGGAATTTCTGCAGTGCCCTTATGGGCCTGAGTCTGACTACCCAGTTCTGCATCAGTAACTCATACTGAATGATGCTGTGAGCTGTCTGTTGCCTTTCATTTTTCCTTTACACTTTGTTTGTGAAGTTTAGATGTGCAGACTTTCCTATTCCTTATTTTTCTGTTCCCATGTGGAGTTATAACATAGCATAATACACTGGTTACTGTAATGCTAATACACTTTCAGCATCCATACTGATTTTGTCTTGTTGGATGTGGGGGGCACAAGGGAGTTGAAAGGGCAACCCCTGCCTCTTTTCTCCCATTAGATTCTTTTGGCTCAAGCAGTAATTATACATGTTGCCTTCTGAAGCCTGTGGGATTGCTCTTATGAGTAAAGGTCTACCATACTGGGTCTTTTATTTGACAAGTTGGAACCTAGCCTTTGTTCCCATGGTAACTTTTTGTGCTTTGGTGCATTTTTTTTCCCTATGGTTGCTCTGGAGGCTTTTTGTTGTGGTATTTTAATCCCCAGTAGGCTGGGGATGGAAGTTCAGGGTTTTTTTTTTATTTGATTATGGAACTCTTGTAAACTTCTTTATATTCTGTGGTTAGGGCATTAATGGTGTGGTGGCTTTCTCTGTAAGCATATCACGCCCTCAGAAGACAAAGCAAATAGCCTGCGATAGGCAAGTATGAGCAACTGGACTAAGCTGCTTCTGTTATAAGCTAGTATTTTGGATATAGATATTCTTTTAGAACTTATGGGGCCAAGCCCTTTCCAGATATACCAGGTAGGTCTTTTATCTCTGCAACAGAATGACATTTCTTAAGGTTGAAAGTGGTCAGTACTCTGGTCATCAATGTCATTTTGGGTTGCTGTAATAAGGGTTGCATAAAATAAAGCTTTCAAGCAAAGGCAGGTATTTCTAGAAGTTGCTTATTTAAACTCTGAGGGAAGAGCTTGAAAAAAGTAGTGAGCTTTATTTGAAAAGAGGAGGCTTTTTAAACAGGTTTTCTTATTAGTGGTAGCATCTCCCTGCATTTGACATCTCTGTATGTTTTCCTTTCTTCCTTGCTTGTTCACTTTGTCTTAGAAGTCCTCAATAGCAGAGCAGAATAGTCACACGGTCTTGTCTTGTCTGCATCTCCTCATGGCAATGATTTCCTACTGGTGCCCTTATCAGCAGGTGAACCTCACTTAAACCACTGCATTTATTTATTTATTTATTGTTTTAAAATATTGCTGACCAAGGTGGCATCAGAGTTTCACCAAATAAACACAACTGTGCTTTTGAACGAGAGGGGTAAGGATGCGTAATTAGTTCACATGTTTTTCAGTGGTGGAAGATGCTATGAAAAGAAGGTGCTATGAAAAATGGGATTTTTTTCAAAGCTGTCTCTCTTTCCTTCTGGTCATGGCAGGTGAGCAGGTGCAGGAAAAGAAAGAGTTAAATGAACTCCCTGCCCCCCCTTAAATAAACTTTCAATAATTAACTAGATCATTTTCCAGATAAACTGTTCCTGCCTTATCTTGCTATATAATACATAGCAGTTTATAATCAGCAGCACAAATACCAACACTGCATGCATTTAAACTGCACCAATTCTATAAGTGGACCAAGTATGAAAAGTTAGAGCAAATGTGCTGTGAGTCTTACTGTTGTTCTCTGGCTTCCCAGGTTGGAGGTTTTCTCCAGACAGGAAACTCCCCATCTACATTAACCATTCCATTTCAATAGATAACTATATGTGCTAAAAAACTGCAGAACAAGGCAGTTTTATTTCCCTGGGGCAGTTGGATCTTGGTGCTTTGTGACAGTAGTTAGAGGAGAAAAGTGCATTGCAGAGGAATATTAAGAGGATGTTACATTTCTGAATCAATGGGTAAAAAGTAGATTTATTTCCCTAGGAGATAAGTGCTCCTCAATTTCAGTCCACAAGAACAGATGTTTGTTTATGCTTAGTATTTTTTCTGTAGTCAACAGATTATTTTGAGGTAAAATTTGGAGAGCCAACTGCAGTTGCTACCAAAGGATTTCAGTAGAGAAGGTCAAAGAAAAGTCAAGGCTTACAGCTGGGTCCTGTCACCATCCACTGAGGTAAATGGAAATTGAAGGAGCTTACTACACTTGCTTCATTTTGTAAAATCAACATATGCCTTAAGGTGAAACTAAATACAGGAACCTGTTCACTGGTGACTACAGCACAGGAGAACCCATCAGCTTCTATTTGCAGAATAAACACTGCAATTTAAATGCTTTTTTAAAATATAGTCTTGAGTGTATCTCTTTAGATTTGGGGGTTTGGGGAGAAAGAGTGGAACACTTTCTGTTGTCAGGGTATGTCAGTTTGCTTGTTACCATAATTAAGATCCAGGTATGAAAGTGATATATGGCCCTTAGGCATTGCTAAATAAAGTAACTTAATGTGAAAGCTGGAGCTGCTGAGGAAAGAAACCATCTGATTTCTCAGTTTCCATTCTTTTAACTAAATGTACTTTCTTCTCTGATTCTTCTGTGTTTCATCATACTAAGCACTTCTTAAAAAGTATCAATACTGGATTAATTTTGTAATCTAATCATTTGTATTAGAGTTGTAGTGTTTGAAGCTCAAACAATTGAAAGTTTTCTGTTTTGGAATAGACTACATCTGTGCTTTAAAAAGAAAAAAAAAAGACTGACTACTACGTTAAATGCAGCAGCACTGCTACTGAATTTTCTGGGGTTTTTGTTTGCTCGTTTTTTAATTTTTCACAAATACATCTTGAAAGTTGTAGATGGCAAAAGAAGTTTTGGTGAGATACTGGTCCATTTAAAAAAAAAAAAAACAAAACAGAGTAATAGTGGATTGCATAAGTTCCTCAGCTGAAACAAAACAAACTGAAGTGAATAAATGGTAAACCAAGCAAGGGCCTCAGGATCTTGAAGTTTGGGGTGTTTCAAAAAATAATGGAATTATAGCATAAGAAGATACTGTTTTCTAGGTCATTTTTCTTCCTTAATTGAATTTCCTGAATATTTTATATTAAAAATTTATTTTCAATGGATGGTTTTTGTGGTACTTTGTTACTCTAGTAGGTAGAAGACATTAAGGAAAAAATCTTTCTCTAACTGCTTATATTACTTCTGGACTGATACAGTACTTCAGATGTCAGAGTAAACGTGCACTGCTTCAGATGTTATGCTTGTTGTCTATCATCCATAATATGCACAAAAGCAGACTGTTCGCTTTCCTAAAATATTTAGACCTTGTTCAAGATTCTTGAGTCTTGAAAGTTTGTGTTACATTTTTTAAGGTTTAATCTTTAAAAAAAGAAATAATCTTAGCTTTTTTTTTTCAGGGCTGCAGGTACAAGGGTGGGTGGTGGCTGTAAGAGCAATATTGCTCTATCCAAGGAAACACAATGGTTTCTGTTATGTCCATCTTCGTCTCTTTAGGAGTAGGATAACACCTCAAACTCAGCCAGCAGAATTTGCAGCTGAGTAGTTTAGCAGTTTGTGTGCATCTCTGCCAAACATCAGAGGGCTGCCTGCGTGCAGGAGGGTTGCTGCTAAGGCTTGGGAGGTTGGGTTTTGGTGTTTGTGAGGTCCCAGGTGCCTGCCTTCCCCGAAAACCTGATCATTTCATCTCTGTGCCTTTTCACTTCTCTGTGCTTTCTTGGTCTGCTGACAAGAAGATTGGTTTATATAGGCTGACATTTAAGAAATACTATTTTCCAGTCTGATAATCTCCTTTCTGCAAGCAGCTACCGGAGAGAGCTGGGGTGCCTTTCTTACAGTGAAACTATTTTCAAAGAAATTTGGGCTACGCAGGATAAAACTCATACTGGTCAAACCTTAGTGTTGACAAACCTAGCAGCATGGAGCAAAATCTGGGAGATGTGTGCTGCTGATGGAGGTTGTGACCAACGTAATTGTATGGTGGTCAGACAATCTACTGAACTACTCTTGATGATTATAACACTTTCTAAATAACCAATAGAGTTGTCTTGGGCAATTGTTTCTATGTGAACACACAGAAAATAACAAAGGTAATGTGAAGAGGAGATGGGTATGCTATCTGGGATAGCTGAGTCAATGATGAAGTAAAGGAAGATACAAGGAGAGCTGTTAGAGAAGTAACCAGTCAAAGGAAGTACTGCAGGATGTAAGATTAGATGTGGAAACCAGGAAAAATTCAGGGGACTACTTGGAGGAGGGGAAAAAAGACTTTTATTTCCAGGGTAGCATAAACTCTTTTGATTTTTAGTGCCAGGTTGCAAGAAGTTGCATTGTCATTCAGCGTGGGAGTTTCTTGTCTCCCTTGGATGGCAGTGGCCGTCCTGCTGCATTGAGGATGGCGAGAGCCAAGCGTGTGGCTGTGCTGCTGCAGCTTGGCAGTGTCAGGGGCTCTTAGGTGGCTCTTGGTCAACCCTTGGCTGCTTCCTGACCATTTGAGCTTCCTTGGGTGTGAAAGGTGGGCCAAGCTCTGGTCTCCATGCTCAGCCAGCCCATGCAGGCCATGGTTGTGAAATGCACAGTGCTTGTTTCAGCCCACAGGAAAGCTACTTTCAGTATCTGTGTGTGCAAAGTCAACTACCATGTTTTCGTGTGTGTAGAAGATTACTTTTGCTGTAAGTTTCACCTCTTCAGAAAGGAGATGAGTGTAGAAGGAAGATGCTGGCAGTCTCTGCAATCTCCTGATTATTCTTCCTCTTAAGTGTTGTGTTTAGTTGTTGTTTTGGTAGTTTGTGTTTTGGTGGTGGCTGTTTTTTTCTTTTGGAGGAAATGATACTAATCTCAATTTTTAACCTTTTTTATTGTTTTCCACATAACTTTATTTATTGAAGTGTATGCAGGTTCCTTCTGTTTGATTTAATTGCCAAAAACTTTCTATACGAAAAAGAAAAGTCAATGTCATGGAATTAAAAAGGACTCATCTAGATATCATCATAATAAAAGTAGTTGGAACAAATGAGTTTGGGATTCTTATTGTAGCTTATGCTTCTTTGGAGTGCTTCATTTTATCATCAGAGAGGCATCGTTTGTTTAAACTGTGCTCCTGTATGACATCTGCTTTGAAAAGCATAATAACCTGTATAATCAGCTTTTAAAATGCTGGATTATCTGTGGGTTTATTGACTCTTCTTTACAAAATCTGTTATTTCTAATTAATTCTCCATATAACTATTACTAAAGCCAACTTGTGACACAAATGAGCTTGATGGCAATGGCTAGTCAAGGTCAGCATTTAACTGCCAGCATTTGCACTGTTGAGGATAATAAATCAGGCTTATTCCTAATCACACACCCTACAACGTGACAAATGGTAGTGGAGCCATCTAAGCAACCATTTTACAAATCATTTAGAAGATACATTTGGCATTGTTAAACTGCTCCATGCTGCCCTTGGCTGTAGAAATGTGATCAAATATGTGCTCTGTTAGATCTCCTGGATTTGAGTCCTGCAGTGTGTGTGTGATGGAGCATGTGTTTGCTTTTTCTTTTTTTTTTTTTTTCTCCTTTGTATTGAAAATAAGAGGCATGAAAGTAATAACACCCAATCGACCTAAGGAAGCCACTGGCTTCCAAAAGCAACAATGAGTAGCCAGATCTGTGGCTTCACTTGGTCTAAAGTCTAAGACTAGATCCTGCTGTGGCCCACAGATGTCATCAGATGTAGTGTGTCATTCAGATGGACAGTAGGCTAATTGCTGTTGAGGGAGTCGATTGTAAAGTTCCTGATTTGTTTTACATTTTTTTTATACTGTCCTTGTTTGGACAACTCTTGTATTTTTTTTTTCCAAAGAGACTGTTGTATCCCCTAAATAATCTGAGTTATTGTAACTAAATTTATCATCTGGAGCAAAGAATTAAACTGAGCTCCAAAAAAATAGTAGTAAAACTAAATTAATGTATATTTTTGTTATAATCAACTGAATGTAACAGTTTTTACCTAAGTGTAACCTGCCCATAACTTTTCCCACGTACCAGTTTACAGTAAGATTACTTGCAAGAAATTTATGGGATGTTTCTGTAGAAAACTGCTGGAAAGGGAAATATTTAACTTGGAGCACATATGACAAGCACTTTCGAAGTATTGTGTGGGTTGGTTGGATTTTTGTTGTTGGGTTTTTTGTTTGTTTTTGTTTTTCTTTCCAGCACAGTCTCTCCTATACATATTATAGCATATAGAGCTATACTTAACTGATTTAACAAAAGCAATGCATGACTAGTGTGTTTCTGCATAATAAATACTCGATAACTGGCATTGAAATGAGGATGGAGCAGTCAGATCTTGATGCAGACCTTGTTCACTGTGGTCAAGTTGCTAAGAAAGGAAATGACAGCCTGAATATGAGAGAGATTCAGGAGGAAAAGGTGTAACCATCCTTGGGTGCCTTGTTGAGAAAGAAAAGCTTCCATGGAGAGAATCACTTAACCTGAGGTTTAGCTACATGATTTGAGCAGATTTTTTGGCCTCAGCCTTTCATTATTTGCAGGTATATACAAAAGCTGCTTTACTTTGGTATGAGGTAATATAGCAGTATTTTGAATTGGCAAATACTTTGGTATAGCACGGGTGAGAGAGAACAGAAGAGACTTTAAAAGCAAGCCAAACACTGCTTATTAGAAGACAGTCTTATCTAGAGCTGGCACAGGTTAGAGGAGACGTAAGTACCAACAGCTACTACCAACGTTCCTTAGCAGTAGAGTATTTGAGAATTGCTCTGTGGTGGATACTCCTGTTAAGACTGAAAATACCTCATTTATATTTTAACCTATTCTATATCAGTTTAGATTAAAAGGATGTATGGGAGTTGAGTTTTATTCCAGAATGTTAAGTTCCCACCTGTGATGCTGTGGCTGGGTAGTTAAATACATGCTTTGTATTCAGGCTGTACCTTCACCTTTCAGCTATATTCAAGCCCTTCGTTTAGAGAAGCACTGTATAAAATATGCTATAAATTGTGTCTTAAGTAGGCATTTAATAAGAGTCGTGGATCAACTGGTATCTCAATGTGTCTTACTGGCTTTTTTTACCCAGTAATTCTGTCTAAGTGAAATTTTATCGTGTAGCTTGTATCTAAAAATAGGGTCTCCCACCTTCTGCAATTCCTACATGACAATTTATTTTCAACTAAAAATAATACATACTTATATATACACAGTGTGTATATATAGAGAAAGAGTGAGTGTATGTGTGTGTATATATGTTAAAATAAAAAAACCAAACCATACATACTGCTGTGATACCCTGGAAACCTCCATTTTTCCGCAGGAAGAGCTCACTAACAGAATTATCTTTTTGAGATCTTTTTAAAAAAATAAAAAATACAGTGACCTTTTTCAGCCCTAGAAAGACTAGGAAAGTTTGCTAGTCTTAGGAAGAAATAGAAACATGCAGCATCAAAATTACAATTGCCCCAAGACGTTTTGGTGGTATGTCAGAATTGAAATGCTTCCCTTCTCATACAGCATATGCTGTTTGCAATAAAAAAAAAAGGGGGGGGGGGGGGGGGAGAGTGGTAAAAAAAGGTTTTAGAAGTAGGGTAGTTTGGCGTGTGGTTCGCTTTTTCGGAAGGAAGCATAGACCTTTTGGGAATTTTT
>JANIJG010007603.1:61472-79492 GCA_024611175.1 Megaceryle torquata
AGTAAAGGGGTGGGGGGGGGGGAGGGGTGTGGGGGGAAATATTGGTAAAAAAAGAATTTTCAAGTAGTTAAGTTTTGCAGGTTGTTGACATTTTCTCTAGAAAGCAGACACCTTTTGAGGAATTTTGTTTAATGAGAGGCTTAATGTTTTTTTCATGCAGCATGAAACATGCTAAAGGGAATAAGTCCAGTTCATTGCCTAAGCAAATCCAAATGCAGAACCGAATACTAGCAGCATAGTCTTGGCAAATGCTGAGGAAGGCCCCTTTTCTTAGGGGTGGGTTAATGCAGTGTGCACAGGTATCACTGTGACTCAAGCACACGGAACTTATTTTAACATGGATTCAGTGAGGCTTTCCTTTGTCTCTAACAGATGAGCTAATGCCATCACCTAGCAATTACCAAGTAGTGTGATGTTATGTAATGAAAGTATAAATAGCACAAGGACTAAAACTAGTAAATCTAACAGACTAGCGAGCAGACAGGAGCAGGAATACTATTTGGAACATTTTGATTAGCGTCTGAACACCATCACTTAAAAAGACGTTTAGATTTGTTGTTGCAGTAAAGCTGCAGGCCAGGAGAGCTGTGGTCCTTGATCTGGAGTGACACTTGTTCTGTGCCCCTGGATAAACCACTTGGCCTCGTATATGGCTTGGAAGGAAGATAGAAAATTGGGAAAAGGCAGAGGGTGAATACTTGAAATTTCTTAAGCAAGTTGATTATCTTATGTTTGAATTAAGACTACCTCTGAATTTCATTTCCCAATGACTGACCGACAAACAGCCTGCGACCTGCAATTTGAACAATCAGATTGTTTCTTAGGGTTGTTTTTGTAGTTGTTAGGTAGCATTCAGAGAGAGAACATGTGAAGAAATGCAAGAGGTCACGTTTACCTGGAGAAGAGAGACTGTGGGGAAGGAAAGACACTCCCCAGCCCTCCGGAGGTGTGGGAGGGATCCAAAGCTTTCATCTCCTTCAACATCTGGCACATTTTTCTGAGCATGCTGATTACATTAGGGTGGCATTTCCAGTTCCCAGGGGAAGAAGGGAGGGAGGAGACTCACTGCATCATGAACTGTGACTTGGTTTTGAAGAGCACCATCTCTCTTTAGAGTTGCTAGTGGAAAATACTTCCTTTGGAGAGTTATAGTTTCAAAAGAGCCAACAACGGAAGAAGGTGGTAGATGGTTGAATCTGGGTTTGCAAGAAGCATTAGTCTTCAAAACTTTGAGATGGTTTCTGAACTTCTGGAACCTGCAGTCATATGGAAGGGTCTTACGCACTTGCAGAATGTAAAAAGGCTTCGGAACTACTTGGGAAGTAAACAGTCCTGTTACAGAAATACTAGATAGGAACTCAAGGATCACTGTAGTTGTGAGCTGGACTGTGGGCAGGAGAGTGCCTACCACTTTGCTGCACTGGTTTATAAAATCATCACAGTGGTTTTATTGCAGGTATTCCTTAGCTGTAAAGCTTGAAACAAACAGAAAGGAAGTTTACAGCTGCTGCCAGAGTGGTTGGTTGGTTTGTTTATTTATTTATTTTCAATTTTAATCATCTGCTACCAATAAATTCCACTGTCCTTGTGGTAACTTCTCACATTAACATTGATATATTATGGATGTTTTAAAACAGACAATAAAAATATTGCACTTACTAATTAAAGTAGTTCATATATTCAGCCAGGCACTGCCAGAAAGAGCTGTGGTTTCCTAATTGTTAGGTGCCTTGAACAATATACCTGTTATAAATTCTTAATTGAACTTTGCATTATGGCCAGTGTGATTTGAAATATTCATAGCTGTTCTGTTTTGTTTGGTGTTTTGTTTTTTTCACTCCAGCTCTTCATTGAGAAGTGTATCAACTGGATCTTCAAGACCTTCCAAAGTGTGTTTGGTGTGTGGAGATGAGGCATCTGGGTGTCATTATGGGGTGGTTACATGTGGCAGCTGTAAAGTTTTCTTCAAGAGAGCAGTAGAAGGTAAGAAAACACAAACCAAAATGTATCAACATAAAAAAATAGACAAAATACGTACAGGTTTGGGGTTTTTCAGCAGAAATATATATGCACATACTTGTTTTCTCCTGATGATAAAATTGTGCTGTTAATCTGAAGAAAAAAAAGTAGAATGAACTCCAATTGCATGTATAATTTATGAAGAATATGCCAGGGTGTTTTGCAGTGTACGCCTTCTAAAGGACATGTTGTTTTATGTCATGCTTCTTCTCCAGACCTCCAAGTGGATTTTTGTAATTTTTAATGGGCACAGATACAATAGATGTAAACATACTCCTACTTCTCCTGTACTGGAGGATGAATACCATTGTCTCATCATGCTTTGCAGCCTTATGTGACAGTAAAATTAACTCAGGTGAGTTGCCTCCCTGTGGAAAGGTAGCTCACTGTATCTGCCTCATCTTCCAGCAAAAGAGAAGTGGCTTTACAGTACTGTGATAGACTGGTGAGGAAGCAGGAATTGATCTTGGTGCTTTTCTTAGGAGACCATTTTCTTCATTAAGGACTAAGACTTTCATGAGGACTATATTTTGATAGCTTTATCGTCACAGGAGTGCTTTGTTGATGTCTCCCTATTTAATGCTAATTATGTCAGTTAGTCTTTCCTGGGCATTTCAGTAGAAAGAGGTTAGGATTGCTCAGAGTGCTCTGGCACCTCTGGCAGGTGTTGCCTCTCCATAACTTGGGTTGTTAGGGTAAAAGAAAATGTTTGACCTCTACAGACTTTGTAAGCAGCTACAAGTGGTAAAAATTAACTTTTTAATTCCAAATAAAGAATAAGAGTTCATGGCATGCAAAGGCCGTAAGTACTTCTATAGGGTTTAAGTCTTTACTGATTACTAGATGTTCTCACATCCCCTGATGAAGCAGTTGATATCTACTTATCTTATTTTCAAGGAAAAAAAATGTAGATGGAAGCAAATAGGCTATTAATATGGTGTCCAGCTCGTGCACTGAGAAGACTGAGGCAGTATGTGATGTGATTAATTTCTTTTGTGATTATTAAATCTGCTGCTGATGGCAATAAGGATTTAGCTCTCTGTTAAATAGACCTGGAGGGCTTGTACATCTTTGAAGTCAAGACTTGATATAATATCTCTCTATCCATCTATTTATTTGTCTGTCATCAGAAATGTCAATCTAATTGAAATGAACTTCCCAAAGTTATAACAACACGGAAATTTTTTTCCCCTTCTGAAAGTATTTTCTCTTACTTGTGGTGCGGTAGCTGACCTTGATGCCTTCATTCCCTTTTTCCTTGATGTTTTAGTTGCATCATATAGCACGTGAACTGGAAAACCTTACTTATTTTAACTGATTTCCTCCATGTGCTTCCACATCATGGGTGGATCTTCAGACATCCATGTCTAAGCTGGCCTCTGAATCATGAGGATACTTTTTGTTGTGGTGAGGTCTTTCATACACCTGCATACATGGTGGGAAGTGACAGCACCTTTTGTGGTCTTCCTTCTTCCTTTTCCTGCCTTCCAAGAAAGCTTCCTTCCCAGTCCTGAATCAGTCATTTCAAGGTACTGTGTATCTGCATTTACTACGTTCCTCTCTTTTAACATCCTTTCTGAAATAATCTAATGGATATTTCTACCCAACTTTACAGGCATTTATGGACAATAACCAAGAATTCCCTTTAAGAGTTAGCAAAGTAGTAAGGCTACACTTTCAAAACTCAGAAACCAAAATTATTAGGAAAGTATTATTCTCTAATCAGGCAGAGAAACACCTTTTTTTTTAAATGCAGTTAAATTATCAGTAATTACTGAAAGTTCACATGTTAAGCAAACAAAACTTAAGAAATTAAAGACAAAAGCTTTAAATTAGCGTAAGACACATTAATTTTTTTAGAATATTAACATACATGTTCCTAACAGTGGTATGTGATCACAGTCTAGACTTCTGCTTGGTATGCATGTGACTGAGCTCTGGATGTTACCAGCAGCATTGTTGTTATGCAAACACTGAAAATTTGGCTTGAACTATTTGTGTGTGTGTGTGTATATATGCACATAAAAGTACACTGTAGACTGTTATCCACAGAAGGATGTAGCAAAAACATAATACATATTTTTGGCTCCAAACATCCCAAAAATATCAATGTGAATAAAACTTTTTGTTGTTACAAAACTACCCATGCAAATTTTTTTTTGTAGAGCTGTCATAAATCTTTCTGTTGGTTCATGAGCAGTAAAACACTCCATCCTGAAGTTTCCTATTTTAAATTAAATATTTGTAGTAATTACTCCAGGTCGTATGTTCATGAGGCTGTTTTTAAAGCAAAGGTAGTACAGAGCATGATATAAATAAAAAATAAATCAGAACCTGAACTGCATATCCTGGGCATGCCTGTCTCAGCTCTGAGCTAAAGCTGTGTTCTTTACCTGAGTGCTTGTATTCTGTTATACTGAAAACATTAGAACTCTCTCTGAACACTGAATTTTTTTATTTGGGGGGTGGGGGGGGATATAAATGTATAAATACAGTGCCTAATTTATTTGAATAAAAATGAATTGTTCTCTCTCTAAAAGATTGTGGTAAAAGAATAGATAATTACTCAAGTTTCATTCACATTTTCACTGAAATAATGTGTATAGACTTTTTAAAGTTTTCTATTTTCCACTTCCCTTTTGCACACTTCACACCAACACACATTCCTTACTTGGTTCAGTAGAAAGTGGTGTCAGAAATTTATATTCTATCAAAAATGGCCTCTTCTTCCAATTGTTATTAAATCTGGTAGCTACAGCTGGTGCCACTTTCACAGACAGAATGGCTGAGGTTGGAACTCCTGGAGATCATCTGATCCAACACCCCCTGCTCAAGCAGGGCCACTTAAAAGCTGGTTAGCCAGGACCCTCTCCAGATGGCTTTTGAACATCTCCAGTGATGGAGACCCTACAATGTCTCTGGGCAACCTCTGCTAGTGATTGGTCATCCCAACAGTAAAAACGGTGCTTCCTGATGCTCACACAAGAGCCTCCTGTTTTTCAGTTTGTGCCCTTTTTGAACAGAGAAACTTTTCTCCCTGAAGTAGGCTTTTGGTCATTAGTTTCTACTGATTATAAATGAAAGTTTTATTTAGTTTAATTTAAAAAGTTAAATAGTGATAGTCCTTCAGAAGATAGGGTGGGATGGAAATTGTGGGAGAGCAACTGGTGTTCGGATCAGAAGACAAGAGCAAGTGATCCACTGGAAGACCTCCCTCCTCAGAGCAGGGAGGTTGGACTAAATGACCTTTAAGGGTCCTTTTCAACCCAAATCATTCTATGATTCTGTGAAGTGGGAGAGACAAATTTTCATGTCAAAAATCATGGAAACAGAGAAAAAGGGGATTTGGAGAGAGGGGCTGTTGTACACCAGCTGCCTCTTTGGAATTGCTAAAGTCACCAGCCCACCTTGAACAGCTTTTTGAGTGCCAGTTCCTCATCCCTACTCAGAGATACTATAAAACAGAGGAATTACAGCAGAAAAGAACTGCATTGAAATTCAAATCCAAGACCGTACACAACAATGGAGACTGAAGCTTGCATTTCCAGTTGTGGATCTGGTAATTCCTAGTGAATCTTACTGTGGAGACTTGCAGGAAATGACTAATGGATTTAGGAGCTGTAGACTAAAGAAGTATTAAAATGGGTTTATTGGTGAAATTTCAAAAGCAATTTCAGTTGGAATCCATTACAGGGATGTAAATTATCAAAGTGCAAAATTTTGGTATCAAATAAGCATGAACTTTTTGCTGCTGGACTTGATGAAGAAGCATCTGCTATGAAGAAATGTGTGATTGTGTCATTAATTTGATCTGCTTTGCAAAGACTAAAATCCTTTAACCGTGAAAGTGTTGATAAATGATGGCACTGCAGAAGTCAAGGCTTTTGTCTTTAGAATACATTTTTACCTAGGATAACTATATTGTATGGTTTTTCTAAATTATATATAATTACAGAGATGGCCAATCATCAGGTAACTTAAACTTTAATTTATGATCTTTAAGAGTCACGTGCTATTTGTGACTATACTGTGAAGGAACCTGAAGCACCTGGCCAGTCTTGTCTTTTCTTCTTGCATGGAACCAGCTTTCTTGAAGAAAGAGTAACAGGCCTGAAGTCAGAAATCACAGCTCTTGTTGTGTATGCTTTGCATTTTTAGTCTTTGTTTGGTCAAGTTCCAGACAAGGATGAGGTAATCTGTCCTAAATCAAAATTTATATCACACCCAAGTTGCTGAACTTAATCTTTTATTTTTCCTTCATCTTGAAGGAAGGACAAAAGGAAGACTTTTTCATCTCCAAATGGTGCTAAAGACTACAGCAAACATGACTATATTCTTCCAGTTATTTTGCATATTGGGTAGGTTTTTGGCTACTTAAAATGGAAGAATTAACAAACTATATCATTAGCTATAGGGAAGCTTGTCTCTTTTTAAATACAAAGATGTGGTGTTCAGGAAATTTCAAATTTTGCTGTTGACTTCTGCTCTAGGAGACTTGCATTAAAGCTAATTCTGCTCAAGTCACAAACACAGACCATTTAAGTCGGAAACAAGGAGAAACAGTCACAGCAAAAGAAGCTTCTAGGGGCTGCATTTCTTTTTCACCTGGACATTTGCCTAAATAAAGTAGAAAGAGAAATTTTACAAAATCTAATTTGATGCCCTCCTGGATGTAGTAAATGTGCTGTGCACCTCAGTGAGCAGCTGAGTAATGAAGAAATCTTAACTTCTGCTGTATCTTTGGGCAGCGGGTTATCCAGGACCTCTTCAGTAGTGAAAGGGATGAAGGTTCTTGTGTAGCAATCCACAGGGATGTGGCACAGCTCTGGGAACTGAGGTTGCCTCAAGGAGGGGGTTGTGGAAAAGAAGTTCTGTTCTTCATCTCCCTCTGTGCCAGACTGCTCTGAAAGCACAGAAACAAAACAACCTGGGCTGTGAGATTGAGGGTCTAACCCACCCGTCACCTGGGATAGCTCTCAGTCTGCCTTGCCAGGCACTGAGTATGATCTTTTGGCCATAACCAGATATCCAACAGCCTTCTAGAGACTCATCTTTACATTGAAGAATTGGAAGCTCCTGCCAGCCTGAAAATTCAGTGGAAGATAGCTCTGGTTCTTGGGCAAGCAGAACCACCTTGCTGCTTTTTACACCAGGGATACTTTGTGTTCTCTACTCTCTGCTTCCAGAAGGCCGTACAAGAGGGAAAGTGATATCTGTAACATGTTTTTCTTCAGGAAGAGGCAGTCTTTCTATGGTTTTCCCATGCATTATAAGTAAAAGAACTTTCCGAGGCTCTATACCCTCCAGTATAAAAAAAAAAACAAGACAGAAATTAAAGTCTCTCTGTGTGTCTCTTACTTTTTCCACTTCAGTTCAAATGAAAAAAATTATCAAGGTGTGGGAATTTAAATGCTGGAATACATAGCTCTTGAATAATTTGCTTAATTAACATAACTTAAAATTCTGTAAAATACAGCTGGTAAACAGGAATGTTTGCCTTATTGATTAGTTAAAGAAGCAGGGCTTTTTTTATTCTGTAGAAACTGGAATTGATACATTACAGAAGGGCTTTTTCCACACCAGTTTGTAGTGTCCGCACCCATGAATTTTGTGGGTCTGTATCACTAGAATTAATTATACACACAGTTCTTCACTCCTCACTCTTCTCTTCACTCATTCACTGTAATGGAGTCAGTGTTTCTTTCATCACAGGCTGCAATTTCCCTTTTATCCACTTTCATAAGGTCAGTGGCCTCTCTAAATTTGCCATCACTCAGTAGAGATGTCCATATGTTTTCATAGAAATTTCTATGTGGGATTTGAAGTTGACTCTGTTCCTGACCTGTTGCAAGAATCTGTTTTACAACCTATCAAACAGAAATATTAGGTGAAGAGCAAGCAGATGGGTGATCTGCTGAGGGCAAGTGAGCTGGTCAAATTCATGTAGCAGCTGCTACTCTTACTTGCTATGTTATGGTTAATAGGTGTAAAATAAAATTTAAATAATTAAGTCATCGTAGATATGAAGCTGCCACCAGCTTTCCTTGCTTTCATAGATATAAAAAGGACTTTTCCTTCTTTTCACTTTGGCAGGCAGTATTGCTCAGTGAAATGAAGTATTCGTTCCTGCCCCTGTTTGGCTTTAGGTACTAGGAGCTCAGAGTTCTGGGCTGGTAGGAGGAAGGAGCTGGAAAGATTTGCACTGGAACCCCAAAAAAGGGGTAAGAAAACCCAAGCAGTAAGAAATGTGACACAGAAAAAAAAAGAACTATTACCAAAGGATGGATCGTGTATTTCCAATTTGAGTATTTTCCAACTGGGGAGAGGTGGAATGGGAGGAAAAGTTTCTCTTATGTCTCTTGGAATATGTGGCCTGCAAGAGAAACTCTGACTGGTGCTCAAGAACAAATGCTGGATGGGTCTTAAACATGGAGCACAGAGCTACTGAAGCAAGTGTATTGTGGTAGTGCTTCAGAAAGGAGGGGGTTGGTTGGGGAACTGCTGAGGTAAGACAGTGTCTTGGTTTTAAAACAAGCAAAGAAGGGGTGATTTCAGTAGCTGTGGTGTCCCAAAGAACCACACATTGGTTAATGGCTGGGAAAAATATTTGAAACAGGAGTTTATATCAGGGAAGCTAAAAATCTGCATTCAGCCCTTTCAAAAGCATGAATAATTTTATCCTTTCCTCAAGACTTTCCAACGTGTGCAGTTTTTTTGATTGTAACTTCTACCCCGTAAGAGGCTGTTGCTATAGAAAAGGAGAGATGAGGATGAGAATTCAAATATGGGCTGCTGTCTGGCCTTGAAAAAACACTTGCATGATTCTAGGAGGTTTGCATACAACTGTTCTTCCTTTGCACTCTTTTCTTTGTCACTTCCTCTTGGTTTTATGAATACTAAATGCTTCATCTATAAAATAACATCATCCAGTACGTGACAGCCAGCCTTCATAGGCACAATATGGAGCAAACAGAACATATATGCAGTGCTCAGGTTGGTTTATCTTAGGTAATGACCTTCCCTTGTCATAAATTCAAGCGTCATTTAGGCTTTCACGTGATTATCTTTTACATCCTTGTAAGAGCAGGGAAATGTTGGCATTCTTATGATGATGGGGTACTGATCTGCAGTAATTTGTTTATAATTTTTTAGTAGTTTTGTCTTTTAACACATCACAGGGTAACATTTTGGTAGCTCAGTCTTCATAGAGATGGGATGGCCACAAATATTTTAGCTTACAAAAGTTTAAAAGTCACAGTCATTAATATAGGGGTTTGGCTTGTTTTGGTTTTAATAATTCAACTTCTTTTTCTTTAAAATGGAATGGGTTTTTTTCCATATGCTGCACAGGGAAGGTAGATAGCATTCTTCCTGTGAAATTAATATTTTAGACAGTATTTCTAAGGTGGCTAAGCCACTTCTGCAACATAGTTATTAAAATCCTGATGTTCAGGTGCACCAAATAATTCAAACAAAAAATGAAAGGATTATCATCATCATCATCATGGTATAGGCGATGTCGGGGGTGTTTATGTGGAGTATTGCATATGCTTCTGGTCACCAGCTTGTTAAAGAGAGTTTGATTTCAGAGTGAACTAAACATTAGGAGAGCTGCTGAAATGATCTAGGGAATAAAAATTTATTTTGTATCAGGTGACTAAATGCTTTTAGCTTTTTTTAGCTTACCCCAAAAGAGTCTGAGTTGGGACATGATTGCTGTCTATAAATATTTCACAGTTGAGGAATAGACAACTGAGAGGGAGGAGAATTTATTTTGAACTAAGAACTGTACTGAAATAAGAGCAAATGGGTAAAAACTACCTTAGTTAGTTGGATATTTTGAGAAGGCTGTAAACTACCCCAGAAGAGGGACTTCAGGGGCACTTTCCTGAAAGGAATCAGATTTAAGTACCTGCTTTGAAATGGAGCATAAGAGAAGTAACTGTTGTATAATATTGTTTAGGTATCTGTGATAGTGAAGAATAAGCTAAAGAGGTCTTTTTTTTTTTGGTTAATATTGTGTCCTAGTAAAGCCAGAGAGTTCATCTGACTCCAAAAATGAAGGGAATAGGAGAGTAGTAAAAGACAGGATGAACTGATACATTTTTAGGATATGCTCCTAATAATGATGGTGGATGAGCAAATCTTCACAGGGGGACTTGGAAAATTGACGTATAGTGCTCGGATCTTGCATAAGGCAGAATTGCATTGTATTTGTACTAGCAAATGAATGTCTGTGTCCTGCAATGACTCTTCTTGGTTGGAGTTCAGAAAAAAGCTCATGAGAGTGCAGTCTTTTTGAAATTACTCCACCTTATCCAGCTAAGCCTCTGCAAGTACCCCCAGACCTCACTGGGTGGCTTCATGCTTGGTTATGTTTGCTGGTAATCCCCTCAAGTTGAGGGGCCAGCTACTGAGAAATCCTTTATCATCAAAGTTAAATTGGTCTGGCTTCTGGGGCACTGTGCTGCTGGCGTTTTCTTGTACTGCCTAGTACAACACAAATGTGAATGGGTAACTAAAGCACGAATGAACATTCAGATTGGATGTAAATACATATAAAAGATCTCTATTAAACAGCGTAAAACATATCAAATAACATAAGACCTCCTTAGTCAAATGTTTTAGCTTCTTACAGCTCTGTTGCTGCTTCTTAAGACATGCCACTTCATGAAGTGCTGTTATCTATGTGCCTTGGCAGCGTGTAGAAGCAGTTATAATTTTTACTTTTAGTGGCAAGTAGCGGTTCTCTTCTACAACGCTCGAGGTTCAGAAAATTTTTAGATCCTGAAAAGGTTTTTCCAGTCTCAGGTTAAGTAGTTAAGAGCTGAAAGGGGATAATCCTGTAAGGTGCCTTCAGTGAAACAAATGTAGAGATACGGAATTTTGCAGTGTTCTGTCTGAAAGTAGATAAAACTTCAAAATAAATATATAAATGTATAAAGCCAGAAACAAAACGTCTTTTTGTGCCTCCTAATCCTATTTTAAATTAGAGGCTGGCAAAATAGTCTCCAGACTTTCAAAAAAAAAAAAAAAAAAAAGCTATAAAATGTACATACAGATCTGTCTGTTAGAGGGAACAAGGCATCTGCTTGTATCTCAGCTATAAATAGAGTGGGAAAAGGTAATGGCAAATCTCCCATTGCTTTACAAGAAGCCAGGATTTCAGCCTTTTTTTTTTTTTTTGAAGCACAGTTTTAGGTTATTGTAGGTTGGGATTGCCTCTATTAGATTTCAAATCAAATCTAGACTTAGACTGAGATGGTTTTTTCAGTTAGTTCAGAAACAGTGATGGCCCATGGTGAACTTTGAAGCCCTCAGCTCTTTAGTGTTTAAGGAGAGGAAATTGTGTTAGGCATAATGAGTACATGGGTTTAACTTGGAAAATTGTTTGTCGCCATCTTTCACAACTGAGTTGCCAAATCTAGAGCCCTAAGAAAGAGAAGGTGGGTCAGTCAGTCTCTCCCCACCTATTTCAAGAGTGATGTTGATGCGGGGCTTTTGTATGCACCTTGTCCATGATAAGAGCAAGCAGGAACTTGGGGGCTTTTGTTCAAGTCTCCTTGGCTGCCAGGTGCAGGGCTGCTGGGAGCTGCTGACACTGTGACGGGGAGCTTTGTACTTGCTGCAGAACTGGTGCAGCAGCTTGGGCAGCTGTTGGGAGTGGCCAGTACATGCACTTTCTCGCATGTATGTCACCCGTGGTGGTGTGATGTAGGTGTAGCTGAAGCCTAAAGTCTGCATTTAGGTTCTGCACACAGCAGATGAGAGAGCACGTGCTTGCGATTCATGTGTGCTGTGGTTCCTGTGCACTAAACTTGCTGAGGTCCTGCTCCTGTTCCCAGTAGACCCTTTTTTCTCTCCTTTCAGAGTTGGAGTGGCAGGGAGGCCCGAGGTTGCTATGTCCTCTCCCATCCCTTTCTGCCTCTCTTCGTGGGTTCTTGTGTTAGGTGCGATGGTGGATTTCAGGGATTTTGAGCTGCTTGGGTTTTTAGTTGGCCAATTTAAAAATAGAGAAAAAAAAAGTCAAGTTTTGCAAAATCACAACTAAATATGAAAATAACGAATGCTAGTGGCCTGCATGGTTTCTGTTCATCTGTACCACATGTAGTGATTTTTAATTCAGCCTTAATTACACAATCACATACTTCTTCCATTAGACCTCTGCCTTGTTCATTGAACAGATTTGATAACATTCAACTAATGAGCAGCTATTCAATATCTTGTATTCTTCTCATTGCTCAATGTATAGTCTTCATTGCTGATTACTATTCATCTCTTGCTCAGAATACGTAATTACTCATTTTGTACAGAGCTTTTCTGTGGTGCTCATCACTCTAATATCTAAGTGCTTCATAAACATTGTTTAATTTTTCCTTGCAATACACGATAAGATGAGTGATTATTACCCCTGTTTTACAGTTGAGGAGTTAAGACACGTTAAGCTTAAACATACCCTCTGATTTGGGCTTCATGACTATTTAGGACCTTAGGGGGCAGAACTACTTGGCATTTTATAGCACTTAGTACGTCCAGAGTCCAATTCCCATTGATTTTACTTGCAGCAATGATCGCTTAAACCGTGGCAAATCAGATTTTTGGATCTCAAGTTAGATAGTCAGGAAACAAGGAGGATAATTAGTTTTTTTTTTTTCTTATTATAATAAAGTAAGTCCATGGCAAAGGAGATGGAGTCCTGTTCCCAAGGGTACCATTCAACTGCCTCAGGCATTAACTTTCTCTTGCCTCTCTCTTTCTTTCTTCTTTAAAGCTCTGTAATCCTCTGTGTACTTTGCTTTCAGTAGCACAGGAATGTAGACTCCAAGGATAAGAGTCCTTTTGACTTTATGGTCCTGATTCATCCTAAATCACCACCCACACTGTCCCCAGGATAAGTTGGAGGTCTGGCAAGGTGGGACCAAGGATGTAGAAGTAAGATGTGATGTAGTTAGAGACATCTGTTAATCTGTTGTGAGGATCAGAATCCAGGTTTTTGAGGTGTTGGGAAGTCTGAGACTTATTACCTCTGCAGTGACACCAACCAGAGCAAGGTTCCTAGGTGGTGGTCATGTGCGGGAAACATTGATGATGGTGGCGCTTCCTAGGAAAGCTACCTGCAGCTATAGGGACAAGGTGCCTCAAAGTCTTAGGAGCTATGCCTAAACCATTTGATGAAGTCAATTTGGGAAGACTGTAATCCAGCTCTGTGGTACATACTGAGACTTAGATTAAAAGGACTTTATGGTTCCTCAAATTCATCCTTCCTTACCTTTGTTCACACAGTATACCCCAGCATGTTTAATATTTCAGCTTGAACCTGTACACTGTAAGTTTTCTGCACAGATTAGCTAAACACATGGTTATGACATTAATTTACCAGCTTTTCTGAATATGCTGCAGAAGTTTGGCAGTATAACTTTTCTTTTTAGAAGCTATACTTTTCTTCCTGCTGTTTTGTTTCAAGCTTCCATGTGTAAAACTTCATCTAATACTGGGTATAGTGATTCTTTGATAGGGAAGATAAGCCTTAATCACTTTGTGCCTTTAGGTCTATCAAAGGCTGTGCTGATGTACCTAGCCTTATGAAAAGAGAACCATTTTGAGTGGATTAACTTTGTCAGATGAAAGAGCGTTAGCATACAATCAGAAAATTGCTGAGGTTGGAAAAGATCTCTGGAGATTATTTAGTACAACCCTCCTCCTCTGAGCAGGTTGCAAATCATTGTGTCCAGGTTGGTTCTGAGCACCTCAGAGGACAACGACTCCACAGTCCTTCAGGGCAATCTGTTTGACCGTCCTCACCATTAAAAATATTCTTGCTCTTGCTGAAGACAGAAGTGATACTTGCATCTTTCTAGTCTTTGGGAGCCTTATTCAGTGGCCGTGACCTTTCAAAGATAGTCAAAAGAGGTGTCTCAGGGATGTGAGTCAGCTCCCTTAGCTCTCATGGGTGCAGCCCATGATGTCCTGTTTGTTACATGCTATCTAAGCTGATCCTGCTCCTCCCAGGTTTAGTCTTCCTTGCTTCAGACTCTCCTTCTTCTGTTTCTTTTCAAAGCAAAAGGATCTGCTTTGGATTTATTTGATTCTTATCTGGAAAATGTCCCTGACATTGCTTGTTCTACCATGTTTGCTTTACACTGGTGGGCTTTGCAACCTATTAGTTGAAACCTAAGTAGCTCAGACCAAAGGAAGTGAGTACAGGAGAAAAACAGGCAAGAGAGTTACCCTCTCGGAGCCTGCTTAACTGCTGGAGGAGCTCAGACTTCTGCCTGGACTTGATGAAGATCTCCCGCTGACTCACGCTGCTAGTTAATGTGTGTTTGCCAATGGGAAAGACAGACTTGAAAGATCTCTCAAAGAATGATATTCTGCTTCTGAAGATTGACTCCCATGCTTCCTAACAGATTATTTTTTTCTGATTTAATAAATAATGAAGTTTTAAAAGTCCATCTACAGATTTTCTTCAATGCTACACCAAATGACCACTAATAAGAACAAAAAGTTGTAATGGAATTACTGGTTTAGGCAGTAGGTTTTTATGTTTGTTGAAGCTACTCAATGGCTCTCATCTGGAAAAGCATATCTGAATTCAAACAGACTGAATAAATGTCTCAGAAAATAAATGTGGAAAGGTTACATTTTAGAAATTTATTCTAGAGATTTAACATGTAGTCAGACTTTGAAGTCACAGGGTGAAAAAAATACCAAAATGGAAATAGCCTCTGCAATAGAAAGACAGATGCATTATTTTGAAATGCAGTGTCTGTAAACCAGGGGGGGAGTATAACATTGGTTTAGGAGAAAATTCGGTTTCTTTGGACTTTTTGGTAATGTTCTTGCAAGATGACAAAAAAAATGCATTGCTATTTGTGTGTTGCTGACCACTCCGATAAAGAGAGTATTTTGAATTCTTGCAATTTAACATCTCCCACCTTTTCCAGAAAAGGTGTCATTGCTGTCAGCATTAAGATTTCTACATCTTGTCTCGTTTGTCTTTAGTTCTGCTTGATTCTTGCTGAAAACCGTATCCAGAATAGTAGAATTTTCCCTGCCCCTTTCTTGTTCATGGTGTATTTACATTCATTCCAGCTACTACCAGGCATAAGAACTAGAGCATAGTTTTCTCACTTATTCCCACTTATTTATTTTATCTGGAAATCGGTTTATTCTGCAGTCTGATGCAGAAAAGGACTGGACACGATGTTTCCTACTTACTGGTGCAAAGCCCACTCTCTCATTTCTTTCCGTGTAACAAATAACTAATGCGACTTATGTGTTGGAAGTAGACATATGGCAAAGAGTTCTCGCAACGTCAGAAGAGCGATGCTTATTGCAGAGCGGGGTGATGGATGATATTAAAAAAAGGTAATGTTACTTTCTTAGCGAGAGACTGTATGGTACTGTGTGTGGGAACAGATCGGAGCAACTGAGCTCTAACTTTTTCAAACGGGAACAATTGTAAACCTTCAAACTGCAGTTTAAAACCTTTTGCATCCTCCGCACAAGTGCTTCGCTAAGCCTTTTAATTAGGCTGGGAAAACATCTTTAATTTAAAGCTACTGCCTGTGGGTAAGAAGTGCAATAGTCCCGTACTTGGAAATCTTGGGCATTTTTGCAGGTTTTCTGTAAACATTTTAGGGATCTAACTGTATTATTTGATTTCTGAAAGGGCATTTTTTTGTCTCGAGTATTTAGCTGTAGATGAGTATTATTATATGTACTTTCACGGGCTTGTGCTCTAATTTTTTTTCTAAGAATAATTATATATTTGGAGTTAAGCATTCAATTATTTATTTGTCCACTTCACCACGTGGACTTAGCAAATGGACTTGTGTTAGCCTGTACACCATATCCTGCATGCAAATTCCACTCTTAACAATACTGCTTGAAATTATGTAAGCGATAGGTGCTAATTTTCTCTTCTACAACAGAATGATAATGATGGACTAGTGGGAAAAAATAATAAGTAGTACTTCTTAGGTTGTGTGCACTGGCATACTAAACTATTTGTAAAATTAAAAAAGGAATGAAAAGACACTAATCTATTTCTAAATTATGTCTTTTACTTCCAGTCTTTTTAGTAATGGTGGGAAGGCAATATTCCCACAACGGTAGCACCGTATTCACAGATGAAACTATCTGTCAGGTTGCACATTTGCTTGGGGGGAGGACAATTGTTAATGACTTCATATGCAAGGTGCACACAGCCAGACAGTTGAATCCTAGGTTTCCTAGTGCCTGAGAAGTAGAACTAGTGCCCTAGTGTTTTCTAGAGCCCTGAGAACCACCCGTGATATTTCGTATTCTCATCATGCAGGTACTCTGTGCTGAATGTAGGGCAGCAGGCAGTCTGTCATGTAGAGCAGATATGCTTATATTTTAATACAGCAGCCTTGTATACAGCTTTGGAAAATAAATTAGGGTGTTAGAAAACAGCACAAGCACTTGGATGCAGTGGTCACACCAAGCTGTGCATCTTTTCTTCTTTCACTTCTCTTTTAGGAAGGAATCCATGTCCTTGTAAGAAGTTTAGAAAGAATGCTTAGCAATTACTCCATGTTAATTACTCTTTTTAAAGGAGGAAGTGGAAATACGACAAGGATGAGATCTTTCACTGACTTTAATAATAGAAGATCATTCATGGAAAGCTTATGGAAGAAGTGAAGGACATAAACACACAAGCAAAACACATGTATTAATACATGCCCAAAGAGTTCTGTGATAAAACAGAAAAGGGTTGAACAGCAAAGGGTTTTTGAACAGTATTTTGATACTTCTGATTGTTTGAGCACCCCGTTTTCTATAGAGTTAGAAGATGCTCCAGAAATAGAGAACTGAAGGATAGTATCATCTTTCTGACTTTCATTTCAGCCATTCTCACACTCTTACAATTCCACTAAGAATGGGAGAAAGTCCTTGTTACTCTCACCATTCTTTCTGTCCTTGAAGCCTTCAATAAAAAGCTCACAGGGCAAGAGCAATAAACCACCAAGAAAAAAAGGTGGAAAATGTTATGTGTGCTTCTTCAAGAAGAGTGCCCACTTAGATTCAGCAGGCAAAGGCATATCTAAAGTATGCAGGTGTCAATCCAAAGTCCCTGTGCATGTGCATTGTGTAGATTCTGCAGTCCATAACCCAAAATCAGTGTGCATGCAAATTTTCTTGGAGGCTTCACTTGAAGTGAAGATTGTTAACTGAAGTAGTAAGGGAAATCCTTAAAATTAAACTATTTCCATCCAGATCTGCAACAAATGAAGCTGAAATTGGCTGAAATCAGAAACAAAGGTTTAGAAAGAGGAGGAAGGAGGGCCTCTGGTATCCAGAAAGGCACACAGAGCAGGCCACGGTAAAAACATTTCTCCCGTTACAGACATGGAGGTCACGTCTTAAAGTGGGACTTGCCAAGGCTAATAAAGGAAGATTAAATATAAAGTGAGAGAAGGATACTTGTTCGGAAAACACTCCTGGTACTCAGGCCCATCCTGTCTTTGTCACAGAATAAACTGTCACGTGCTCATGTGCATGTTTGGCTTGTGTGTTTCTCCTGTACTTTTCCCATTTGCTCTGAGTGCTTCCTCAGCTCTCTGGGTCTGATAGAGAAGGGTTTGCAAACAGCTGACCCATTTGACAGCGAGAGGAATATCTGTGATAATCCAAGCGTGACCAAAAGTCAGCCCAAGGGATGCAAGGGGCTGTGTGTTTGAGTCTGTAAAGGGGTAAAATAGAAACCTCTCTGCAGAGGGGAGCAGGCAAGAAGGATTTTGGGGACAGGGGTCTAAACAGGGTCACCTGCAGCAGTACAACAGCTTTTGTAGCATTAGTGTGTTTTAGGAGACTGCCTATGAGCTTGAGGATGGCTGAAGTCCCTTTTTTCTTTCCTCTTTCCTTTTTTTCCCTTTTCTCTCCCCCCCCCCCCCCCCCTTTTTTTTTTTTTTTTTTTTTTTTTTCTTTTTTTTTTTTTTTTTTTTTTTTTTTTTTTTTTTTTTTTTTTTTTTTTT
>JANIJG010007604.1:0-48079 GCA_024611175.1 Megaceryle torquata
AGAAACTAAACTATATCAAAAAAAAAATTGAAAAACAGAAAAACATGAGAAAGAGGGGTTGAGGGGGTTGGTGGAAATAAAACCACTCAAATGCCGCTTCCTTACGTTTAGGGTTATAAACTTAAGGACAAAACTCTTCTGTTAAAACATTTAAACTATATTTAGGCGGACGTGTCGGCAGCCTAGAAGCGTGGTGAAGGCATTCAGTGCCTGTTGGACTGCGAAATAAAATAACGTTGTTCGAAAGTTGTGGGTCCCTTGAGGGTAGTAGGCGGTGTATTCAAAGTGAAAGTAGGTTACTGACTCTGCAGAGTGAAGTGGTTTTAAGACCAAATCGCTTTGATAACTCCAAATAAGCCCCTTTGTTGTTGTTTTTTTATTATTATCTGAAGTGGTAGCAGGTTCATACAAAGAGGTTTATTATACAGAATATTCCTTAAACGAGCAGAGGTGAAATGATGGCAGGATACGTAAAAAGGCTGTTCTGATGTTCGGTAAGTGGGGGGTGGAGGTAAAGCTTCCTTTTCATGACAGGTTTTTTTCTTTTTTGGGCTATCTAGCAGCAGCGTTCCGAGAGCCTTCCTGATTTACTCGTGCAGTGTGGGAGAGATGCTTAATAGGCTGAGGAAATAATCGGCTATCATTTTCTACATGAGACAGTGATTTTTCTGAGCTTCTGAATAATTCATTAAATTTTATTAAAGGAAAAGCTGAGCTGGATTTCATCCTGCCCACTGCTTTCTAAGGGCTTTCTGGGTATAAGGTTGTTGATTCTGGCTTGCGATCGCAAACAGTTTATTTTATTATTTACTAGTTTTTCCATCTGAATATTACTTGTGACCTCAAGCCGATGTTAACAGCCCGTCTGCACATCTTCCCTGGCCCGTCTGGTTCTCAGCGCTCGCCTTTCTTCCTCCCCTCTGGGACCTTAGACCCTGCTGAGGATGGAGTGGGTGCAGCAGCAGCAGGAACAGACCCCGTGAGTCTGTCTGCAGGCCACTCGTGTCAGGCATCTTCAGGGCACTTTTTGAGTGTGCTTGGGACTACTGGAGAACTGTTCCAAGAATCTGTTAATGAAGCTGCTCCTCAGATGACTGGTTGTTGGTCCGTCGCTTTCCTCGGCGTGTTGCTTCACAAAGTCTTCTTTATTATTCATACCACCAAGGTCATGGGTAGGTTCATCTCTTGTTCAATTAAACCCACTTCAAAGGGGGAAATTTCTGGTGGAAGAGTGAAATAGAAACTATAATATATATATGTATATGTGTGTGTAGCAAACCATGTTTGGATGGAAGATATTGCCATTGTAGTGTGGAGAGAATGTTAATTCTGTACAGTGGGGCAGGAAATTTATCATAAAAATCCACGTCTGTGATACTGCTTCAGGTTGTCTGGGTTTTATTGCTCCAAGAATACTACTGATAAAAATGGCCGTGTGATTCTGCAAAACCCAAGTGGTTTACACCTGTCTGCTGGACTTGGCCCAAGCTTATAGCCTCAAGGAGCGATCCAGATTCCGATAGCCAGGATACGGTTGTCTTCATATTTAGCTGCTCAGTCCATCCATTTTCTGTCCAGGCCCCTCTCTGTCCTCTCTCTGCTCATGGGGTGTCTCTTAGGCTCTGTCCTTAACTCTCCTTTTCTGCACCCTCTGTCCGCAGGTTTAGCTCCGAGTGTGCTTTTTGGTCAGGGATTCCAGTGTATTTCTTGCACAGCCAAAAATCTTGGCTTGATGTTGCAACACTGTGCTACCAAACTGCAATTGTCCTGGTGAAAAATAGATGTGAGCGCTTTGATTACTTCTATTCATTAGGGATCACGTGGCATTTTTTGCAAGAGGAAATAACAGTGTCCTGGTCAAATTCCAACTTGGATAACTGCAAGTGAAATTTAGATGGGCAAATGCAATATTGTTTGGCTGCTGTGCTGAGGAGTAAGTAGCTAGGGGAAGGGAGAATAAGACAAAAGAAAAAGTGCCTTAAATCAAGAGGCTGTATGAGGGATCTCTGAGGTGGAAACAAGCAGGGGACACGGTGTTCTTAATCTGATTTAGTGTGGCAAGTTGAAAATGTCTCCATTGAAATTCTTCATGCATATCTACGTTAATGGAATGTTGTTCGGTGTAATGTGTCCCCTCCTGGGTGAGGATGGGCTCCCTCTGGGAGATACAGCAGGAGAAGGGGTATTTCTGTGTAGCTCTGCACCTCGTTTGATGGGGAGGTGAATGGGAGTAGAGCAGAGTTTGGGGCCATGGGTGCCCCAGGAGGAGCGCAGATCTCGGCCCGGCACTGAGGGAGGTGGGGTGATGCGGTCTCTGGCGGCTGGAGAACGTTTGCTGCCGTGCCTCGGGGTCTCCTGCCGGTTCTGATCCCCACGAAGGGTGCACGTACTCGTACCCAGCTGCCAGTTTTGCTTGAGACAGCGCTGTAGGACACTCCACCCCAGCAGATACAGCTCATACGTAATATAAGCTGTGCTTTACCCCAGTCGTACAAACTCAAAACAAAATGACTTGCTGATGATTTTTGTGGGTTGGGGGTTTTTTTTTTGGTTTTGGGGGGGTTTTGGTTTTTTGTTGTTTTATTTTTTTGTTTGTTTTTAATTGACTTTGTTTTCTGTGTTGTCTTTTATAGATAAAACGTTCAACGGTTCGTTGGCAACTTTCTCCAGAAGAATAATTGCTACTGCTCTGCTCTTGCCATAATACCAGAATCCGTGACCTACACAGCAGTGCTAAACACCAGCAGACAGTCAGATTGTGTTCATTCTGTGTAGATGGAACAGGCATCGTTCTTGAGAGTCCATCCTGATTTCAAGCTGCTTACTTGGTTTTCTGGGATTAAAGGTGCTCAATGAATCAGGGCCCCCCAAATGAGTCAAACAGCCAATTCTTGCCAGCAGTTGGTTGAAAACTGTGCGGCACATGTAGCAGGGATGGCGCAGGAGGACAGTCGCCGTGGTCAAGTGCCACCCACGTTTTATCACGGTGCCAGCCAGGAACTTGATCTGTCCACCAAAGTATACAAGAGAGAGTCGGGAAGTCCTTACTCTGTGCTGGTGGACAGCAAAATGAGTAAACCACATCTCCATGAAAGAGAGGAGCAGCCATATTTCAGGGAGAACAGACCGGTAGGAGAGGTCCGGCCTGTGAAAGAAGATAGAGAAAACTCTGACGACTCTGAGGAGGAAGAAGAGGAGGAAGATGAAGTGACTTACAAAAGGGAGCAGATTATAGTAGAGGTAAACCTTAACAACCAAACCTTAAATGTATCAAAAGGGGAGAAGGGTGTCCCCTCCCAGTCCAAAGAGACTGCTGTTCTTAAGACCAGCAGTGAGGAAGAGGAGGAGGGTGACAGTGGGGACGAGGCCACTGAAGACAGTGATGATTATGAGGAAATTGAGAGGCAGAAGAAAAAAGAGAAAAGAGTGGAAAAAGTTAGTGTTGCACAAAGGAGAACAAGGAGAGCTGCATCTGCTGCAGCAGCCACAACTTCCCCATCACCCAGAACTACAAGGGGTCGTAGAAAGAGTGTGGAGCCCCCCAAGCGTAAGAAGAAAGCTGCAAAGGAGCCCAAGGCACCTGTGCAGAAATCAAAGTGTGAAGAGAAGGAGACTTTAACCTGTGAGAAGTGCCCCAGGGTGTTTAACACACGCTGGTACCTGGAGAAGCACATGAACGTCACTCACAGGCGCATGCAGATCTGCGACAAATGTGGGAAGAAATTTGTTCTAGAAAGTGAGCTGTCCCTTCACCAGCAAACAGACTGTGAAAAAAATATCCAGGTAGGTTTGCTCACCTGCTTGCCAGATTTCCATACCTTCTGTCGTGCCCTGGATACAGCTAGCGGACACTTCAGAGGGGGAAATCTTTTGCACAGACCAGGTTCTGACCGAGACCTTGTCTCTACGTATCAACACTTTGGTGTCTTCCCAAAGAAGTACGTTGCAGGGAACAGTGTACAGCTGACATCTGCTTTAGTGGAGTCACTCTTGTATTTAACTGCCAGTTGGGGAAAACGCAAAAGCTACTTGAACAGATGTCAGAGTCAAGAGTAACTGGCCTGAAAACAAGAGCATTTGCAGTGAAGTGCTTTGACGGGATAAAGCCTCCTTCTTCAGGTGCTGAGCACCTGCAGCTATCGCTAGTTTTAAAGTTCAAAGTGTTTCAGTGTCCTGAAACTCGGTCACAGAGTATGTCCAGGTAAGGTTTTAAGGGAAAATTACGGCACTTGGCTGGTACCGGAATCTGAATTTTTAAAAATAAATAAATAAAATACCAGAGAGGCAAGCAGGTGAGAAAGAAACTAGTGAAGTCAGGATGCGAACTTGTGTTAAATGTAACTTTCTAAAAGCCTGCTGAGGTCCTGCTCTGGCAGGGGGGTTGGACTCGCTGCTCTCCAGAGGTCCCTTCCAACCCCTGCCATCTCACGATTCGGTAAGATGATTCTGTGCAGTGATTTGCAGGAGTGTTCACGTGGGCGTGTGGCAGCGTGTGAATTCCGTGGCTGAGCCCATCCACGAGCCTGCCCTTTCCCAGTGTGAAAAGCTCAGTAAATCTCACTGATAATACAAAGATCTCTGGTCCTTCTCACCAGAAGATTTGCAGCTTTTTAATTTATACAACAATGGGAGCCTGTGTTGTAATAGAACCATTTAAAAGCTTTAAGTTGTGGAAAGAGCTTCAGAGTTTCTGATTCATCTGTGGTTTGTACTTCGCTCGTAGGCATTGATGTTCTCATGGAACTGGGGGCACTGTTGTTTTATCTTGCGATTTGAACGTGCTTTTTTTTGCCTTGTTAAACCAGGCACAGTGTTGCCACCTACTTCTGAAATAACCCAGCACGCAGCAGCTTGAGTTCAATTTTTATGCAGCTTGAAATGTTGAGAGTTTGTAGGACAACATGTTTTTTTGGCTGTCCAGTGAGCTTTACCAGAAAGATTTAAGATTTTTTTTTTTTTTGCTTGTTTGTTTGCTTAAATGCTGAGCTGAATTGATGTTCAGTTCCCACTGGGTGGGAGACGGCTGAAATGTTTTCTCTTTGCTGTGAGACTCCAATGCAGCTCTGTGTAACCCTCTGCTATTTTTCCTTATGTTTCAGCTCATAGGAGGAAGACTGAAGGAAGGAGTGTAAGATAATGAGTCTTGAGCATAGCTAGTGAAATACATAAAACATTTCAGTATGGCCTTGCAGTTTTGGAAGGAAAGACTTCAGAAGTTTAGTGTAGCAGAGAACATTTAAATGTAAATATAAGGACTGCCTTGTCATCCGGGTGGCTCGTTCAGAGCAGAAAATCTTTTGATTTTTAAACAGGAATTCATGGTTTGGTCGGGTGGTATAGACTGGAGAAGTATCCTGGAATCTGTGCACAGACGTGCGTCTGAGAGGTCCCAGAAGAAGAGATTGTAGAAATTGTTTTATGCCCGGTACCAAAAGAATCGGGTCCAGAAACTTTCCCAACTCTTTCTAGTGCCCAGACCTCTGCTGCACCCCTTCGAGTTCCCAGTCTAAACAGATATCCAGCCATTATTTTTGTCTGTCCTGACATTTGGAATGTGTTGTGCAGCTGCCTGCTAATTTATTACACTTGGCAAAAAGAGTTAAGGGGATATGAAAGTCTTACAGTAATGTAGGTACGACATGGCAAGGGGCGTGTGGGGCTTTGTCTGGGAAGAAGGTGGTTTTGTTGTGTAAGTGGTAATTGAACTGATAAACGCAGCGAGCTCCTCTCTGCGTTTTTCCTCTAAGTGATGAAACATTATCTGTTTTTCCAGGTAATTTCTGTTTTTCATCCTTTTCAAAATTAGCACCTCCACAGAATTTCCGTTGTCACCTTACACTGTGTAGTAGCTCCTCACTATTAGTCTTCTGAATTACTTGCTGCTGCTCATCAGTTAAACCATAGACTGACCACTTCAAGGGCTCACTTAACCTTAAACCAGAGGATTTTTGATAATTTCTTGGCATCGCTTTACTTCCTAGGGGCTTCCCCCTGCAAAGGGCTGCAGTTTGCTGTTCACGTGCCTCCAAGCAGGTACTTTTGGAGACAGCAGCTCTCCTTGGAGGCAGCACAGGGAGCAGTGGTACCAGTTTCCAAGGCTGTGGAGATTCAGGTGCTGTGGCAGCAGCAGAACTGGTGTGTGCAGAGAAGAGACGACTCAAGTCGGCAGAAGGCACGGGATTTGCTTATTCTGCAGCGAACAATGCACAGCCCTTCTTACTTTGAGGGAAGGAGGTTAATTGATAGGCAGACAAGTGGAAATGTACCAAAAACCCCACCAGCCAACCAAAACCAAGCCACGGTTCCTTCCTTTTCACTTCAGAGATGGAAATGAGTTGGCATCCTCACGTTTGGGTCTGCTGTCAAGTTTGACAACTGAGATTATTCTGGAATTCTCAGCATTTTACAAGGATTTTTTTTAATCGAGGCTTTAGCAAGAACTCACTATTGGGAAAAAAAAGAGATGAGTGAAGCCTGTGGATCATCCTGCTCATCGCTGACTTGCTGGACATTTCGCAGTCGTGGTGGGAAGAGAGAAAACCATTGTTTGCGCATTGTCATTTTAGACCTCCAGTGCTACTGACACCTCTAAATGAAGACTCAGAACACAAAAGGTGAAGGTGACACCTTTGCTTTATGAGCTGTGTACCAGGAGCTCCACGTGGTCAAGAGCTGCAAGATGGAAGCTGTCCTCTGTGTAGAGCTGAAGGGATGAGAGCCGACTGGTTCCCGGGCTGTTCCGGAGTTTGAGAGGTCACGGTGCTCCTGTGAATGCCAGGGCTGGACGTGCAGATGGGTTTAAGGCAACTTGGTGGTGTTGGCCTCTTCCACCTCTGCTGGCTTCTTCCCACACCAGGGCTTTGGATTCTTCCCACACCAGGAGCATCAGTGCCTGTGAAGTTCTCTTCTCTGTGTTAGCTCCTCGAGGGCTGAATCCAGCTGCCTGTGCTGTTGTGGTTTGGAAATAAGTTAGTGCGGTGGCTCTGGTGCTCTTCAGGTGGCACCGACACGCAGGGTGTTAACATCCTCTCTAATCCCACTTGATCTGGCTTTTCTTAGCGTAATTGTTTAAGCTGAAGTACAGTCTGAGGCAGTATACAGCATTTTGACTTGTTTGGGGCTTCTTTTTGTCACGCGAGAGGAGGATACGTGGCTTGACTCCTCAAACTTGCATCACTGAATCTTTCTAATTCAAACTTCCTTCTGTTTATCCCGTTCATTCAGTGCGTTTCCTGTAATAAATCGTTCAAGAAGCTCTGGTCCCTCCATGAACATATCAAGATTATCCACGGATATGCAGAAAAGAAATTCTCTTGTGAGATATGTGAAAAAAAGTTCTACACCATGGCCCACGTGCGGAAACATATGGTTGGTGAGTTATTGATCAGCACTTCTGTTGGTTCTGCTTCATAATGGGTCTCTGTGGTTCGTGACTCGTAATTGCTGCTTTGAGGGGGAAAATAATAAGGCAAATTCAGTTGTCTGAGCTTTATCCTTAGCAAAAAGTTCAAGTCAGCAGTGCTGGGCAGTGAGCAGATGATGTATGTGTGTATGTACGTGCATCTACTTAGAAGCTGTTCAGTAGTAACCATTTTCCTGCTCAGACTTGGGAGAAAAAGAGTTGATTAAAGAGCTGTTTGCTCCGAACGACCCTCTCTAACACACTGTTGTCTTGCAGCACACACAAAGGACATGCCATTTACATGTGAAACCTGTGGAAAATCATTCAAACGCAGTATGTCTCTCAAAGTACATTCCCTGCAGCATTCTGGAGAGAAGCCTTTCAGATGCGAGGTGAGGGACAGCCGTCAATCCGTTGAGATAGGGTGGCATAAGGCGTACAATTTGCAGCACTGTCGGTAGGTGGAGCTTGAAGGGGCTCACCCGCCACTGAGCTGCAGTCTCGGAGAAATCTGGGGGCAGCTCTCCGAGCGAGGAGCACATCCAGCAGCAGTTCCCACCGAGATGTGTTTGGTTTGCTTTTCCTGCTGGCTGTTGTCATCTTCCTCTCAATGAGCCCACGCTACAGCAGGATTTTAATCCTCGCGTTCCCTCGGTGTTCGTAGCAAAGCCTGATACAGGGTGTTCGTCCTCCCCGTCCTGCCCGGTAACTCGGAGCAGATAAAAGTGGCAACAGTGCAAATAAGCAAATTACTGCTCGATTCTCACTCGTGGGAAAGAACTGTTGAGCTTGTGGCAAGTTCTTCCCTCGGTGAGATCTAAGGCAGCGCTCTCCATTTGCATTTCTTACACCGAGTGTGTGTTGGGATGGGGGAGACTGTAATGTTACGCCTGCCCCCGGGAAGGAGACTGTAATGGGCAGCCTTGCCCAGTCATATGTCTGGGGCAGATAATGTCCCAGTCATCTGATGGGGATGCTTGTGGCCATCACATGATGGAGGCAGAGGGGGTGCAGCACCCTTCCTGTTTCCAGGGCAGTTCTGGTGCCTCGCCCTGCCCACAAAGTGGGGCACAACTCCAGCCGGACACATAGTAGTAAAAGCGGGACTGCGGGCTTGGGGATGAGACTCGTGGGGAGAGAAATTACCTCATAGTAATAGTTGGTAGCTGGAAACTAGACTGGCACGCTGAAAAACAAGCCTGCGGTGGAGCTGCGCTGGGCTTTGCTGTGTGAGCAGAGTCCTCTAGTGGACGCGTGCCGCAGCCCAGCAGAAATGGCTGGCAAAGCCTCCAAACCATCCCTTATGCCAGCAGAAGCACTTTTCTCTTGGTGTAACTGTCTCTCTCTCGGGCTCTTGCCAACTGCTGTGTCAACGAAAGGCTGTGACTGCTCCGTGCTCCCTGACAAGGCTCTTGTGCCAGCAGACCCTTGAGTGCAAACCAAAGTCTGCTCTCACTGAACATTTTAAATGTTGTGTTTGTGTAAGGGTCTGCGTGTGAGCTAGCTCAGGTACTTCTTACTCCTTCACAGAGGTGGCCAAGAAGGTCAGCAGTATCCTGGCTTGTGTCAGCACTGGGGTGGCAGCAGGAGCAGGGCAGGGATCATCTCCCTGTACTTTGCACTGGGGAGGCTGCCCCTTGAACCCTGGGGTCAGTTTTGGGCCCCTCACTCCCAGCAGGACCTTGAGGGGCTGGAGCGTGGCCAGAGAAGGGCAACGGAGCTGGGGAAGGGGCTGGAGCACAAGGGTGGTGAGGAGCGGCTGAGGGCCCTGGGCTTGTGCAGCCTGGAGAGAAGGAGGCTCAGGGGAGAGCTTCTGGCTCTGACAGCTCCTGACAGGAGGCTGGAGCCAGGGTGGGTTGGGTTCTGCTCCCAAGGAACGAGCACCAGGACAAGAGGAACCAGCCTCAGGTTGCCCCAGGGGAGGTTTAGGTTGGAGCTGAGGAAGAATTTGTTCCCCTTGAGGGTTGTCCAGGGCTGTCCCAGTCTGCCCAGGGCAGGGGTGGAGTCCCCGTGACCCCTGGAGCGGTTTCCAAGCCCCCTGTGGAGCTGTGGTGCTGAGGGCCAGGGGTCAGTGGTGCCCTGGCAGTGCTGGGGATGGTTGGACTATGTCTGAAAGTTCTCTTCCAACCAAAATGATTCTGTGTTAGTATAGCACCTTTGAGCGCCTTGCCTCCCGATGTGTGATGCCTGGGTTTCATGGGTTGCTGTTTTTTGGTTGCAGAACTGTGATGAGAGGTTTCAGTACAAGTACCAGCTGCGTTCCCACATGAGCATCCACATCGGACACAAACAGTTCATGTGCCAGTGGTGTGGCAAAGACTTCAACATGAAACAGTACTTTGATGAGCACATGAAGACACACACTGGTAAGAATTTATCAAAGAAAAGCACAAGTACCCCCAGGACAAAAACTTTCCTTTATGCCCAGCTGTGTTCCCTTCCTTAGAGTTTGGGATCAAAACGGTTACCCAACCTAGAAAATCAGTCAGGAAAGGTTAATTAATGCACGACCTCACTGCTGAATCTAATGGTCTGTAGTCCTGGGACGCACTGGGGGATGGAAATGAGAGGTCAGCCTTAATTCCTTGTTACTTGGGTCTGAAAGAGCCTCTTGCCAAAGCCTTAGAGGAGATTGTCTCGCACATGAAATGCAAAGGGGAGCGAGGGTCTCGCGAAGGCTGCGGGCCGGCGCGGGGCGGCCCTCCCTGCGTTTGCTGGCGGTAGCGGACACCGCGGCTTTCGTAGGGCGCTGTTTTGTTTGCCTAAGTGTGCTGAAGTGAGTCTGAGCAGAGGTTCTGTGCCTGACCGATTGCTCTATCTGTGCCCGGCAGGAGAGAAGCCCTTTATCTGTGAAATCTGTGGGAAGAGCTTCACCAGCCGCCCAAACATGAAGAGACATCGCAGAACTCACACGGGGGAGAAGCCCTACCCATGTGACGTGTGCGGCCAGCGATTTCGCTTCTCCAACATGCTCAAGGCACACAAGGAGAAGTGCTTCCGTGTTACCAGCCCCGTCAACGCATCAACTGCTGTCCAGATCTCACTGTCCACGGCTTCTCCTGCCAGCACAGTCCCTGCTGTAGTGAACACACCCACCGCCCCGACTCCACCTATCAACCTGAACCCCGTGAGCACGCTTCCTCCGCGCCCCATTCCCCACCCGTATTCACACCTCCACCTACATCCTCCTCCTCACCATCCACATCACCTCCCAGTCCCCCCGGTTCCCCATTTACCCCCTCCTCCGGCTCTTTTTAAGAGCGAGCCTTTAAATCACAGAGGCCAGAGTGAGGACAACTTTCTGCGGCACCTGGCAGAAAAAAACAGTTCAGCACCGCACCACTAACATCTTTGCTTCCCGCCAGCTGTTTTCCCAGTTTACGCACGTGGAAACAGGCCCTCGTGGGAGTACCCAGGGTTACGTGGTGAGGATCTTTGTCTTTCTCTTAGCCCCGGGCGGACGGTCCTAATTTTTTCCCTTGAATCAGTTAACGAACGAGGAAATCCTGTTTTGGATCAGCAGTGCTCCTTTGAACCTGGGAACCAACGGGACTGAAACCCAATTTGCTTGCGTTTTACTGGTGACTTTTATAAATTTCAGATACTGAGACTTGTGGAATTTTCTAATTTCATATCAGCTGATGAGGTATGCTTGCTTTTATATCCTGGACTTCTCCTCAAAGAGGAGACGGGCCTGGTTTTCTTTGTACTAATCGGAAAGGCTGTGAGATTAATACAGAGCATTAATTGTATCACTGTGTATCGTAATGGGTTTTTTTTCAGCTTCTGGTGCCGGCTATGGAGTGAGCCAGCCACGTATCACAGTATATTTGAGCATTATAAAGAAAGACAAAAAAATTTTCTTGTTTGTGTAGCTCTCCTAACACACTCTTTATTTTACTACAGAAATTATTTTAGAGTTTTTTGTATAGACCTATTTAGTAGTCTGTTTTTAAAATGAAATGTATTTCAATAAGCGGTGTAATTTTTTCAGTGTAGCTGGACCTATGTTGTATAATAGATAAATTTTTATAATCATCAAAATGTGATTCTTAAAAGATGCATATAGCTTCTATAGTTAAAGTTATTCTTACAACCATACAACTTAAAAAGGTGCTTCAGAGAAGAAAGGAACCCAAGAGGTCTCTGGAAAGGTTGCCTCAAAAGTGATGTTGAGTTCAGAACTTTACGTAATTTATTTTAATAGGGTTGGGTGGTTTTTTTGTTCTTTGGTTTTGGGGTTTGTTGTTGGGTTTGGTTTTGGGTTTGGGTTTTTTTTTTTTTGCTTTATTTTTTTTTAACCTTACATTTCCCTTTTCACATTTTCTCTTAAGCTTTTTGAACAGGGATGGTGGGATAGGATATTCCTGCTCCACAGGTTTTCTTCAGTTCCATTGGAGTGAGGTAGGAGAGGGGTTGGAAAGGGATCCCCTCCTGCGGAGGGACCCGCTAGTTTGGGAACAGAGTCACGAGAGCACGAGAATCCGGCAGCAGAGGGGGGCTCGAGTCTCGCGAGTCAGCCAAGTGCCACTCCCTGGGCTGGAGGGGCGGTTTGAGGGGCTTTTCACTGGATGATTTTAAGTTGGGGATCATATCAAATGCTGCTTCTCGGAATTCCTGGAGTTGTCAGGAGAGGGGAATTAAGTGAGCTCACAAACGTGGTGTTTCTGACTGGTTGCTTCTAAAGAGTGGGAAGAGAAGTCTGAATGAGAGGAGGGTGTTTCAGTTGCACCGTTAGGGAAACGCTGATAGCACCGTACGTACCATGGGAAGCTCTGTCCCATAAATGTAATGTGCAGAAAGTTATGGGATGATTCTAGGGGCTCGTAGTCATACTTCTGGCAAACCTCTGTTTTTAACAGTTGTAGGATAGGAAACCGAATCGTAGGCACGTCACTCTTTCATAATCCCGGGAGGCAGCGAGGGGGAAATGACAAGTTAGTGCAGGGCTGGTGGGCTGGAACGCCAAAGGGGTCGGGTTTAACCCGTCAGTAGCTGTTGTTCTTCCAGGTTTGTATTTCTCTTGAACTAAAACTCAATATTATAGCAGCGTTATGCAAGCTAGGAACTTGTTGCCACCTTCAGTGAAGACAATGTACTGTAAGTCCTCTTTTTCCTTAAAATACCTACTCTTCTGTGCTGCTTTTTCAGTGAAATCCCACCATACTGTGCATCCAGAGATCCTCGTAGGCAGATGTCGAACTTCCTGTTCTGCTTGGTGGTGAACTGGGGGTTTCGTGGCTACTGGGATGAACCTTTTTATTTTTTCCAAGATAGCAGAAATGGTGGAAATTCTTCCCGGTGTTACGTCCTCAAGGTTAATGCTGTTAACACTGTGTTTTGAAACACCTTGTCCTCTGTTGAGAATTACCTCCTTAGTTGATGTTTTTCACCATTTTCCACCACCTAATCATTAAGCGTTGGTTGTTTGGGTTTTTTTTTTTCTTCCACAGTAACAAACATGGGAAACTTTAGGAACCAGAAAGGGCAGTTTTGGCCCAACAAACCTACTGATTTTTGACTGAGCTGAAACGCCTTCCAGCATTTCTGAGAAATAAACCAATGTTTTTAAATGTTTTCTCTAGAATATTTATAAACACCCTCTTACCTTCTAGAAGAAAAAGCCAATTATGAAAGTGAATTTACACTGATGAGTATGACTGTTGTATTTACTGTGGCTGGTCTGCCCCGGAGGTTCTATGCATTCCACGTCACATTTGCAACCTACATTTCTGTTGTGCCACTATTTTATGGTCAGGCCTGTTATTAAATGATTTTTAAATGCTAAAAAAAAAAAAAATTGGTAAATCAATTGTATTCCAGTTTTGCAAAATGATTTTTTTCTCAATAAATTTACAGTATTAGGCTGCTATTCAGAATTCTAAAATCTGGGACAGTTTTTTTCTATCCTTCAGCTCATAGCAATGACCCCTTGTATTTCTTCCTTCTGAGACGTAGGAACTTCCTTTCTGTGGAAGGAGATTAAACTGTTTAACCCGCTTAAGTCTGTCATAATGTGACACGATGTCAACAGATTCTCCTCGTTATCTGGGCCGTACATGCCGAGGGCTGACTGACAGGCCCCACAGCGTCGCGATGGGATAGGGTATAAAGCGCATCTTTCCGCAGAACAGGAAAAGGGGCGTTTACGGGAGGCAGGGAATTCAAGGTTGAGATTTGCTGTGGCTTCTCACTTCTGCTTAACGACGTCCGCGTTGGCACGGGCGCCTTCGGCAGAGTTTGCGCAACGCTAAGGAAGGTGCCGAGGTGTGTTTGCTGCCTTCTCCTGCTGACAAACTAAGCGTAGTGTTTTGCGTCAGCTTTACTGTATCTAGTAAGTTCCGGGGTTGGTTTGCGTTGCTAAATGCTCCCTTCGAGAAGACAAAAGACAAATTAGACCAACTTTGCTTTGTCTGGAAAATGGGGCTCGCTTCTTTTTGCTTGTTTGGGTTTTTTTTTGTCTCCAGAACCCCCCACAGCCCACGGCAAAACCATGCATCTGTAAGGGGGGGTGGAAATTCAGCAGAATTCCCTCGCCATCAGGAGGTCAGCGTTCTGAGAGGACACCGTCTTCTCTGGAGCCAGAGTTGAAACTGCGAGTCCTCCGGACGGTGCCTTGCCCTTCCCAAAGGCACTGGCTGTGTGAGCTTGCTCGTTCAGCGTACTCTGGGACTATCTCTCTGGATAAAGGTGTGGCGATTACTTGTCTGGTGTTGTCTTGCCCACCTGACTTACTGACTCTCCTATTTACACAGCTCAGATACTTCTCAGATGCCCTAATTTGTATTGGTGTGCAGATCAAAAGTCACCCCCCTTCTATTCCCAACCAAATCTACAGACTTCCAAGAGAGTTCTTTAAGCCGAGTTTAGGCTTTTGTTACTGGGAAATGAGTTCCTGTCTCCGTAGTGGAGGCCACCTGGGTGCTTCTGTCTTTGCCCAGTTGTTTGTAGGAGCCATTTTCAGCGGATTCGGGAGAGGAGGAGGTGGAGCTCGGGGTATGCAGTTCAAAAGATAGTTTGACCGATTTATTCATTTCTAGCCAAGTGACAAGCCAGGTTTACATCCGAGCTGAAAAGATTTGTGTTTTTGTAATAAATTTGAATCATTGCACTCTAGTGACCAACGGTGTGACCCTCAGAGGGGTCGAGTACCAGTATTTTAGGTGTTGGAGAGACACTGTCCCGCAGGGCTGTTTCTGTTCGTGCAAAGATGGTGGTGTGTTGACACTTGGCTGTTACTTTTGGGGTGTTTAGGGCACGTGCCTCTGAGACGAAGCTAAAACAATACGCAGCTTGTGGTGAAACGTCCTGCGTCCAGCTTTTCACTCCTGGGACTTGAGCTCAGGGTTGTAAAATGGTTTCATTCGATTTAGTATTCTTCTGTGGGCTCATATCTATTGACTAACAGTATTTAGAAACAAACAAACATAACGAAGAGCTCGGTGAGACTTTCTCACTTGTAAATGGATGAAGGGTCAAGTTTCTGGTCCTAGTGTTGGTTTTGGTTTTTAAACCCGGCAGACGTGGCTACTCGAGAGATGATGGGGGTGAATTCAACAAACGCTTGCCCGTTCTCGTGACAGGATCAACTGGCAGGTTTCTCCAGCCTATTATGGGCTACGCTGTGATTAAACTAGCACAGAATCGTAAGATATCTCAAGTAGGAAGGGACCCATGAGGATCATCGGGTCCAACTCCCTACTCCTCACAGGACTACCTAAACCATATGGCTTAAAGAGCACCTTCCAAATGCTCCTTCAGCTCTGACGGTCTTGGTGCCATGACCAGTTCCCTGGGGAGCCTGTTCCAGTGACCAACCAGCCTCTCAGTGAAGAACCTTCTCCTAATGTCGAACGTGAGCGATTCTGAATGGAAAATGTAACTTAATTCTTGTATCTTAACCTGCTTCTGAACTTTGGAGCTCTACTCTTTTTCAGGAGTGACTACAAAAGCTCTTCAGATCTCTGTCCTTACTTGGTAGTTCCTGGTGGAGGCTTAAGGGTCTTCAAAACTGAAATTAAACTCAGATTAGTAAGTTCCACTGTTCTAGCAGACAGAAGGTAGTTTCTGAAGTAATTTGGCACTGGTAAGAGGCGTTGTCTTGCTGGCATTGAAAGGTATCAATTCCTACATTTTTCTTTTAGCACATTGATTGTTCTAAAAATAAATGGCATGATATATTGTACAGCTGTTGGAGACCTGGCAGAAGAATTAAAATCCACCCTTAAAGAGAGGGGAGCTCAAAAGAAAGGCATTTGCATTTCCGACAGACACTAGGAAAAAAGTCAACCTCAGGGTTCCCAGGTGTTCCTGTGACAGGTTATTATCCTGGCAGCAACAAGATCATCCTGCAGGTTTTAAGCTTCTGATAGAATGATGACTAAGAAATGAAAATTGCATTCATTTCCTTGCTGCCTTGTGACCCGCAGAGGTAACTTCTGCCGAGCTGACCTGTTCCGATCTGTTGGGGTGCCCAAGGAGCGGTTTGTCGTGGGTTGCCTGTTGATCTCTGAAACCCTCAGTGCCTTTTTCGGACACCACCGTCCCCCTCTTGATAGCTCTGCCTTTTGAAATGAGGGTAAAGATTTGAGAGGGATTTAGTGGTTTGGGATTTTGCTGTTTGGCTGGTTGGGGTTTTTTTCTCCATTTCTAAAACTGGCCTGTGCCTGTTTATTTTTTTGTTTTGCTTTTTAATAAATCCTCTTGTTTTCTTGATCTGTTGTTGCTTTTACGGATTGGAATTTCATCTCCTGATGAAATGTCTTTGAATATTGGGAATAGCTGCTTTTGTACTGACTCATGGCCTACATATACGCACGGAGTGGATCTATTTTGCAATGTAGGCCATCTCTTTGTGTACCGAGGACTTGCGCGCACAAGCGCCGTAGTCTGAGGCGGCTCCCCGAGAACGGTGGTTGCTCTGGATGTTTGCGGTCTGTCCTTTTATTTCATCATATTGCTCAGTATTTCTTTCACCCGTGTCTCACTGAGCCCTCTCATTTAGCATGAAGATGGGGGGGGGGGGTGATATGTGCTTTATAATTGTGCTCTTTTCCGTGGTCTGAGGCTCTTTGCTGTGTTAAAATGCAGAGTTTAAACGCTGAAAGTGAGAAATTATATAAAATTTTCCACCAAAAAGGACACGCAACTTTTGTGTGAATTCCCTTTCCTGAAAAACCTGCCAAACTCCCGGGCAGAGTGTGGAAACAGGCTAAAATTCCCCCGTTGAACCAATCTATTAATTATTATCTTTCACTTGGAGAACTCTGAACAGGGTCATTACTGTTTATTTTAATCAACCCATACAGCAGTAGCATAGTTCCCTTAGATATTTTTAATCTTGTTCCCACCCAGAGGACAAATTTACCATAACACCGATCAGTTGAGGATGTCTTTCCAAGAATCTGCACCTCTCCTGAGGTGTCTGCTTTCCCAGAGGGGCATCGAAGCCTTTGAAGCTGGATTTTGAGCAGTTTCAGAGGCTTGGTTTAAAGGTTAGCAGGGAAGTGGCCCTGCCCTGTTGGGGACAGCCCGACTGATTGATTTTTTTTTCTGATCCGCCGCTGAACTAATGTGCTTTTCCTAGGATAAGAAATGGCGTTGAGGGAAAGAATAAAAGTCTAACGAGCAGTTAGCCTGTGGTCTGTTCAGAGTGGCTGCTGTTAAAATGATTACCCCTGAAGAGAAGCCAGTTACTGATCCTGCTGGGCAGTGCCCACTTTGTTAGAACTGCCGGAATAAAGCACGGGACGTCACCAAGCAACACAAAGGGCTGCTGCTTTGGGGGGCACGTCTTCATTCATTCGTTGACTTAAAACCAGACAAGGAATATAAATATTTGATGGGAATTCTTAGCTGTAGGAGGCTCTTCAGGTGAGCTGCAAGAGAATTACTGTTTCTTCCTGGTTTAGAGTGGAAGGTGTAGGAATGAAACCATCGTAAGAGCGGGGATTTTGGTGCTTGCTGGAAAGAATGGTGAGCAGGCGGGTGCAGAAAGGACTTGGATGTTCCCAGACGCACACAGGCTGGCTCGGGGCTTTTTCCCCAAAAACAACTGCAATCCAAAACCCAAATGCTATTTGCTGAAGTAGAAGTTTTAAGAAGCGCTGCTTCGCTCCGGCTGACTTGCTGCTAGCGTTGAGGTTACATCCCTCATGCTGAGAGGGATTTGGTGACGATGCACCTTTCGTTCTTCAACCTGTAATTCTAAAATCACTTGTGGAAAGATTTCGGGGATTTGGGGTGTGTGTGGTTTGGGAGGGAGAGGTGTTTGGGGTTTTTGTGTGTTTTTTTTTCATGCAGCAATAACTAGTTAGTAAAATATCTTGAGTGGCATGGGAAGGGTGTGAAAATGAGAGTTGTTGCTCCATTTGAAGATCATAATGTAGCACGTTTCTTGGAAACGCACAGTAAGGATTTTTTCCCTCCGTGAAAAGTTGCGTAACCTCTTGAAAGAAAGAAGGATGGGATGTAGGGAGCTCAGATTTTCTGACTCTCTGCTCTCTCATAAACCCCAGTTGCTGGAGTTAGGGCGTTTAGATTTCTAATGAGAGGTGATACTAGGGAGAAGTAAAAGGAGTTCACAAAGTGAAGTCAGGAGAAAGCTGCAGCACGGACCTCGAGCGCTAACAGCCCCCTGACACCAGCAACGCTGACCTGAAAAGAGCAGTTGTTGCTTCAGTCAGGCTTCTTGCTTGTTTCACTTGAACTTGTGTTATGGCCCAGCGCTGTTTCTGTTTACCACCTTAATTTTGCAATTTCATCTTCAGATTGCCTCAACTCCGCTTCACCTCTAGTCTGAGCGTCTGAATCAAAGGGCAGCCGACGCTGGAACGCAGCGTCGCCGCTCTGGGTCGTCCCCGCGTGCCGCGCCCGCCTGCCGCCCGTGCCGGGGGGTGGGCGGCGAGGGGCAGGCCGCAGGGTGCTGCCGCGTTCGTGTCGGCGAGCGGGGGCCGTGCGTTGGCGCGCCCGAGAGTTGCAAAACAAAAGACCAAGACGGCGTGTTGCAAAATAGTTTCCAGTCTTCCTCCTTCCCAGCGTAACTCGAGGCAGGGCAGTGAACTGAAGTGTCGTCTGCGTGCTCCCCCTGTAAAATGCTGGTGTGTTTCCATCTCCACGCTCAGAGCTCAGCCTCCCTCCTGCGCCCTGTGGGAATTCCTTAATACCTGTGCCAGGAAGGCAACTTTCTCAACAGGCTTTGGTAAAACTAAGGACGTTTATTAGAAAAGAACTGGCGTAAAAGAGAACTTACTCTTCAAGGGTTTCCAGCAGTGGTTACTTGAGCAACTCGCGTGATTAGACTTCGTGTATTGCTGTCAGATGAGGAGATGTCCCTGTTCTGCAGATGTGGAACCGAGAGACCTGCCTGACGTTATGTAAGCGAGGGACAGATGGGGTCAGAGCTCGGTGTTATTTCTGATCCAGACAACTGCCCTAACCACAGGATCACCAGTTCCCTTTTCACTTCTTTTTAGATTTTTCTACATAATTTCCTCTCCAAGGATTTTCAGACAGTGGATAGCGTACGCTATAATAAAAGAGATAAGAATCAGCCGCCTCTTACTCTGTGGTTATATTAAAGCCATGAACACAAAAAAACCCAGCAATTGGGAAATCTTACTCATCCCACAATGTGTTTCTGATCGCTTCAGCAGGGAACAGAACGTAACCGCTGTTTCAACTGGAGATGTCTCAGAGTAATGATACATAAAATTAGTTCAGACTGAAAAATGATTCCTTCCAAGCCAGCCCAAGCATGAAGGGATCAGCTTTCTCTGAAGCCTTGGAGATCATGAGCAGTCCAACGGTCTTATGACACTTCAAATTAAAGCCTGTGTCCTGTCCAAGCTCTGCTTTGGTAACCGTGCTCTGATTCCTGCGCAGCCGCTGTGATTTCGGCAGGTTAAAGGATCCTGCGCCTCCCCTTTCACCGACCCCTTTCTGGAGGGTGCTAAAAGAAAATGCCTCGTGTGTCAACAGAGGGGTTGAATTTGATATTAGCTGCCCGATGACCGAGTTCCCAGGGGCCGGCAGGAGAACCAGCGCGTTGAGAAAGGGGAGCGTGGAAGGAGCCACGTTATCTAACTGCCCGTTCGAGATTCAGGTTTGTAATGGAAAATGATTCATCGGCGTCGCCAAGGAGACGGGGAACGCGTCAGAATATGCGAGTTTACCTAGAGGGAGAGTTTGTGCCCCTCTCTTTTAGCAATCGCTATCTTCTGTCATTTGCAGTTGTTAATCACAGGGAAAAAATCCTCCTTGGCCTGTTGTGTCTGAAAATTTAAGCTTTTTGTTTCTACCTGAAAAGAACAAGGGTTTATTATAGTGTCTTACTGATTTTAATTTACTCATTTCAAGGCATATCTTTCCACTGATGACAGCAATCCATCCGCTCTACCTACTGCTTAAAAAATGCAGAAATAATGTTAGATTGTCACAGAAGATAAATTCAGCGGTTTAAATTAATTTAAGCCAGTGTCCCTCCTGATAGGTTACGGTGCTGTCATCGTTCATGGCTTTTCCCATCCCACTGAAACCATTCTCCGGGCAGCTGTGGTTTAATCTCTGTCCTTTCTGTCGAGGAGGAGACAGATCTGCGGGAGGAGCAGTTTGGGGAGGATTAGCCAGGAGATGGCAGTGGAGCTGATGCTGCCTCCTCCCACCTGCTTCTCCAAGAAGCAAATGAGGTGGATGAAGGAAGGCAGCTTGTTCCTCTGCCGGGGTTGGAACCTCCGTGTGAAGTAACATGCTGAATCAGAAACCATTTCCACTTTGCAGCTTGTTGCTAATTAATCGTTAATGTTTCTGATCCCTCGAATTTTCACCCTGATGAAGTTGTATTTCACAGGGTCATAGAATGGTTTGGGTTGAAGGGACCTTAAAGACCACCCCGTTCCAACCCCCCTGCCATGGGCAGGGACACCTCCCTCTAGAGCAGGTGCTCAGAGCCCCATCCAGCCTGGATTTGAGCAGATCCAGTGATGGAGCGACAGGAGCCCCTGAAGGTCCCCGTTGCTGCTGCAGTGACTCTTCGCTGTGGCTCCTGCCCAGCAGCTGTCTGAGCTCGTTTATGAACTGCACCGAGGCACAGCCCGGAGAGTTCTGTTCTGCAGGATTTTCTATGTATGCTCAGCAGCCTGGGGCTGCAGCAAGAGCTTTGTCACCTCTGTTGGTCTCTAGAATGTGCTGTGATGGTCGGTGTCGGTTGATCAGTGGGATGACTGGCAAGGATTAGGAGGAATTTTAGGCTTGGTTCATGGCAAAGCAGACCGAGATTGAACTTCCTCCCACGTGAGGGATTTCCAGCTGCGCGCTGTGGGTTTTACAAAGTGGGCTGCAGTTACTGGGAGCATCATCTCACTCTGCGCGGCAGCGTGGGGGGTGAGAGCAGCCGGAGCGGCCGACACCGCTGACCTGTAGCGTGCAGAGTCAGGCGGCGTTATCTGGGCGTCTCTTGTGCCACTTCAGCAGAAGCTTATCCCACCTGATAAAAATCCCTATCTTGTTGCCTCTGGATCCTGGTTTCTTCATGTTACGCAGAACGGAACATACAAAATACTTTGACTCCTGGTGGGCGGTGACCTCACGACTCCTCTAACAAGTCCTCGTTTCTTCTGTAGTGACTTCTAGCATTAAACACAAAACCACAGCCCACGCCAGCAGGAGACGCTTGGGGAGGCCCCAGCTCGGACTGGGGTGGCCCACACCGAGCACAGTTGGCCCCTTTCTGTGTCAAGTTGTCCCAACAGCTGCTTCGGAGGGACTCGCAGGAGATGTGTGTGAAGGTCATCCCACAGGGTGGAATGACCCGAATGGAGTTTGCTGTCATCTTGCTTGTTAGTTCTTGAGGTTTTTCCTGAAGTTGACCGTATAAATACTATTCAGCCACCAAAAATGTATTGCTATAAAAGAAATCCTGTGTTGAGAGAATACTGTGGTGAGGAGATGGCACAAGGTGATGAGCTGCAATTGAAGTTTCCTTATCCATGCGCCTTCAGGACTGAGCTGTAGGGATCAGGTCCCCTCATGAGCAAAGGAAAATTTGGTTCCACTTGGAGCTTCCCAGAATAGGTGCCACAGACCACGGGCACCGGCACACAGAGATTTCATGGGTGCTACTGAATTAGTTGGAACCAAAGTTCTTGAGTGTGCTGCAGGATGGAAATAAAGCAGGGGGAGGATGGGACAGACAGACGGACAGCTACGTGGACATTGCGGGCTTGGGGTTGCTTAAGTCTGATGCAATTGCCTTGGTGGTGGAAAAACCAGGAGGACAGACCTGGAGAGGAGTGTGCGTCAGGGCGTTTCTTGCAGCGCGGGGATGTGCCAGCCGCTGTGAGGAATCCGCCTGTTAAAAAGAGGGTGGCCGGTATTCAGGGGTTGCCAGGAGCCGGGTCAGCCTAACGCAGAGAGCGCTGTCCTCGCTTGCTCTCCGGGGTTCTTCACAGTGGAAAATCACTGGGATACAGGTTCCCCCTTGCCAAACTCCTCCATCCGTGATGTTTCTGGAATGATCTCTGCCCTGCTGCCTTTCAGTGGGAAGGAGACAAGGCAGTGGAGAATTTGCCCTTTGGAGCTTCCCACTTGCCTTATACCCACGGAGGAATGGCTTGAATCCCGTGTTATGGGAGCTGGTGGAACTCCAAAGGGGGAGAAACAGCCAAACCCACGCCGTGCCGAGGAAACGGGGTGGGCTTTGTGTCCAGAACCCAGAATGTCTCAGACTAAATAGGTGATAAAATACTTCCTTGATAAGCGGGGCTGTTTCTCAGGAGCTGTCGGTACATAAAGGTCAGTGTCCTTTAGCAACTGGGAGTGAGGGCTGTTGAGAAAGGTCTCAGAATAGCAGCGGTTTGGCTGCAGAAACGCTCTGAGGTCTGCTCTTTGGAACCAAATTTTGCCAAAAGAAGGAAACTTCAGACATTTGGAGGCTCCTGCTTGAGCACCAGGGCAACGTGGCGTTCCCCAGAGTGGCGTCAGGAGAAAAAATCTGTGGGTTTTCCAGCCCTTCTGGACTTTGTTTGTGTCCTTCCATTCTTAGACTTTTTAAATTAGAAAGCACCACAAAACCCCAAGCTCGGGTGGTCTCTAACTACGTGTTTCTAAGGCCGGGCTGCTGGGTCCCCTCCCAGCCCACACCCTCAGCCTCCAGCCTTTGAACAAGCTGCTCTTATGTCGGTTTTTTTTTATCACGGGCGCCTCGGGTACAAATTAGACGTCCTGCAACCCCCAAGATACCACCGAACCGCCGCCCAGAGCCGCGCAGGGCATTCCTGGGGTGCGGACGCGCCCCTGGGGCTGCCCCGTCTGTCTGCCAGGCCGGGCACCCTGCAATTCGCTGTCCCCGAGGCACCTAAACTTGGCCTGGGCGGCCGCGCTCCCCGCCCGCCCGCGGGCAGCGGCTCAGCCCGGCCGGGGCCGCGGGGCCGGTGGGTGCCTGGGAAAGGCTCCTTGCCCCGGAGCCCCCCGGGCTGTTCTGAGGACACCCCCCGGGCGCTGCCCGCCGCACCAGCCCCAGATTTTGGGTCAGAATTCCCCCCGAGGTTCAACTGGCCCCGGGGGGGGTTGGTTGGCAACTTCGGGGAGCGAACGGGGGCGGGGGGACAGCGGGGGACGGTGCGCGCTGGTCGCTCCCCCGCCCTGCGGGTTGGGGGCGTGGCTGCGGTCGGCCCCGCCCCCCCGGAGCGCGCCGGCGCGGCTGCCATTGGCTGGGCGGGCGGTGACGCGAGGGGACTGCGGCGGTTCCGCCGAGTCGCGCCGCGGCTCCTTTTGCGTCGCTTTAAAGGGGCCGCGTTCGCGGCAGCCCCGGCAGCGGCGCCGGCCCCACCGGACCGAACCGGACCGGACCCTGCAGCCCTCCCGAGCTGCCGATGCCCGGCCCCATTCACGGCCGAGACGCCGAGTTCTCTGCGCACCCACCGGCAACGGGGGGTGACCGGGCGATGCCGGGAGATTCCGACCCGGTAAGGAGGATGCGGGGGCTGAGGGGGCGCGAGTCCGCACCAAGGCGGCCGGTACCGGCAGGTGCTGACATCGCAGGAGGCTCCGAGGACCGGTGCACAGGTTGTCGGTACCGGGAGATGCCGATCCGCTGTGGCCGGTGCTGATACCGGGAGGTGCCCACTCGCTGGCGGTCTCCGTTGGCTGGGGTGGCTGCTGCCGGTACCGGAGGGTGCCAAACCTGTACAACCCTGGGGGAACCGGGGCAGCTGGTGCCGATACCGGAGGGTCCTCACCCGGCTGGGCTCTCGGGAACACCGGTGAGGCTGGTGCCGGTACCGGGAAGTGCCAGCCGGGCAGGAGCCTCCAAGCAGCGGTCGTGCATGAGTCAGCCCCGTTGCGGCTGTCACCGGTACCAGCAGGACCCGCGGAGCGGCCATGTGTGACTCGGCACCGATGCCGCTCCCTGGGCAGCGGGCTGGGGCGTACCGGAGCCGGAGCAGCAGCCGCCGTCAGTGCCGGCACCACCGACCGCAGGGAGCTGACAGCGGCGCCGGTACCCGGGAGGGCGGGTTGCGGATGCCCAGTGGCGGGTCCAGCACCGCAGCGGGGCATCTGCGCTCGGATTTTGGACTCCCCCAAACCAGCAGCCAAATCCAGCACCCACCGCCTGCCAACTGCAGCTTTCTGGGGCCAAACCCGCCTGTTTCGGGATTTTTTTTTCTGCAAAGCAGAGAGCTCCGGCCCTGCCAGCCGCAGCGGGAGCCCTCGGCTGCGGTAGCACCGCGGCTTCCTGGCAAGCGGCAGGAAAAATAAACACCATAAAAAAAAAATAAAAAAATGGAGCATCCCCATAACCCCAGGTGACCGGCCGCGGTGCCGCAGCCGTGCAGACGGGGAGCCCCAGCCGCGGCGAGGCTGTTCCCGTTTCCCCCTGCCCAGGGGGTTTGGGGTGAAGCAGGAGCCACGGGGCACAAGAAGGGGCGAGGTGGAAGGGGGTTGGAGCTGGCCGAGACACCCCTCCGAGCTCTGTGTCCGGTGATTTGTTATTAACTGGCTCATTTGCTGCTGCTCCGGGAGCTGTTTAGGTGACCAGGGATGGGAGCGGGTCGGGGTTTATTCCAGGAGCAGGGAAATGGGTTCATGATCCCGAGGATGTCCCTGATGGTGCCGGGGAGGGAGGTTTCCCCTCCTTTGCTCTGGGGCAGCAGGACCCTGTCCTCTTGGTTTGTCCTTAATGCCGTCCTGGAAGGTGGACAAATGGGTTTATCAATGGCTGGGTTTTGAGCTAAAATTAAAAACAAACAAACGAACAAACAACGTGTTGTACACACCAGAAACATCAAATCGGTTTTCTGAAGTTTAAAAACGTTATAAGCAGGCAAGCGCAGGTTACGCCGGGTGATTAAAACCAGCCCAGGGACTGTGCCTGCAATGGGGAGATGCCCCCGCGCCCCCCCTTCCAGGCTCAGCGGACCCTGGCTCCGAATTCAGGTGCTGATCCCCGTCCCGGCTCACGCAGGGGCCCGATCCTGCGGCGCGGGGAGGGTGCCTGGCCCAGCGCTGCTCCGCTCCGTGCAGCTCGTCCCGCGCTGAACCCGTTCCGGGATTAACCCCAAGTCGGCCGGCGGTGCGGAGATCTGCGGGGATGCACAGCCAGAGCTGATCCGCAGAGATAAGGAGGGCGGCCAATACTGATGAGCTTCAGCCTTGTCCTCCCTTGGCCTCTTCGGGGCAGAAAGATCCGGGGGTGGCTGGAGGTATTTCCAGAGGGCAAGAAAACGTTGAGATCTGGGGGATAAACTACCCCGGGGAATTCTCGCGGTGAGCCCAGCGGCTCACAGCTGCTGCCCGGCGTGGTTTCACCCTCACCCTGAAGCAGTTTTGTTTAATTGACGCGATTAACGAGCAAATACCTGTTTTATTTTCAGTTCCAGCATTCAGGCTTTGCATAATGTTAGGAAGGGCGGCCGCTTTGCCTCTATTTTGGAGGAAGTCCCTGTTTTGCTGAAGGTGGACGGACGGGCTCCTGGGAGGCAACTGCCGGGTGAGTCATCTCCGCGCAGAAATGGCTCTGCCACGTGCGGTGACACGGCCCTGGGAGCGGTGACACGGTCCTGCAGGGATTTCAATCCTGTGGGGATTTCACTTCTCCCTACCCCATCTGGAGCTGACTGCGATGTGCCCCTGGCCACCACCAGCTCCTGGATGGATTTAGTGGGGTAATTTAGGGCTGGGAGTTTCATCAAGTATTTTGTTCTCGGCTCCCTTCCTGCGCAGGGCAGAGTCGGGGTTGGAGGTGGCTGCTGCCAGACCCTGCCTGTCTTACCTGCAGAGGATGAGCCCAGGTTTTGCTTAGTACAAGTCGCTCCTAACGCTGGTATGTCCCTTTTATCATATGGGAGAAGGAGGTAATTTGCTCAACAGCCCCCAAAGGCCAGTGGTGAGAAGCCCCAGACCGCTACTCACTAAGTAACGCTGGCTTAGGTTTTTAATTTCTCCTTGGGATCAAAGCAATGCACATTTTGCTACAATTACCAGCGGTGCTGGGGATGGCCGGGAGCAGAAAGCAGCTCTGTCAGCAGCGTGGCAGGGATGCGCTGATCTCCTGCTGGTGGATGGGGGCTCTGGTTGTCCAAACTGACTTCACGGATTATCGTTTTCCTTTGAAATTCCATAGAAAACAGTCTGGTGGCCTCTCTCCTCCCCCCACAACCCATGAAGGCAAAGCTGCCGCCTGGGAGAGGCTCAGTGCCGGGGAGCTTGGTAGAACGACTGATTTTGTTTTCCAGCTCTTGGGAGCGGCTGGATTTATCCAGCTGGGGTTACTGGGAGAGCAAAGTGATGCTGGGAAGGTGGGGAGGGGAGACAAGAGCTGCATGAAGCTCTGCTGAGGTTAAATTAACATCAGCTTGAGGTGGATGATGCTGCTTCTGACCTCGTGCTGGTCAGCTCTTGAAGGAGGCAGAGCTAAAATGGGCCAGAAGAAACCAAACTGGCTTTCCCCAGCTCGCAGTCAGGTTTTTATGTCCGTAACAAAACATGGATTCAGGAGAGGTGGCTAAATGGAAGGTGGAAAGCACTCGAGGGACTGTGGACCAGCTGGAGGTTGCTCTTCAGGGCCGCATTTGACCTCAGCTGCCCGAAACCCAAGATGTGCGATGTTGGCCTTTCCTGGTCTGCAAAATACAAAAAGCCTTGGGCCCAGAAGAGCTTTTTTTTTGGGGTGGTTCTTCTCCCCATGTCCATGGGGCTAAGCAACCTTCCCGGGCTCCTCCCCTATACCGCAAAGTCTCCTTAAGGCTTAGACACAAATTATTTTCTCACTGCTGGCAGCTCTTTGGAATAGAATGTCCAAAATTCCAATTACTTGTTCACATTTAGTCTTTTTTTTCCCTCTCTCCTCTTGGTTTGGATGTGAAAATCATGGTGGTTAATCCCACCCCCAGGCTGGCTGGAGCATTATTTAGCTTGGAATGATGTCTGTAAATAAACATCAGCTTTTGACAGATGCTTCTGCAAAGAACGACCTGGTGTTTGGTTTGAAGGTTTCACCAAAACCAAAAATCACTTTTAGAAGATTTCAGCCCTGGGTTTAATTTAGAGCCCCTGCTTCCTCTTGGAGCACCTCTGAGGTGCAGTCGCGGTTTATTATTTTAGCGGAGTCATGAATCGCCTTTGTGCCCAAAATAGTTTGATGCTGGGCTTCAAACCAGCCAAATCCCCCACAAATCACCTTCAGCTGCAAAACTCTTCCTGTTGTCATGCTGATGACAAAAGAAATCATTGAAATCACTGAAATCCTCCCAGCCCCAGCTAAGCTCCTGGTGCCCAGTTAAAATTCCCCGTGTCCCAGAGTGTTGTTCCTCCTGCCAACCCTCCAGCTGAGTTCCCAGCTGCGTCTGGCTGCGAGGCTGGGGTTTTTTGAGGTCTCTCATCGCTGTGGACCACAAGAGGTTGGCAACATTCAGGAGACTGAACCAGGGCTCGGCCTTTGCTCCCAGGGCAGGACGAGCTGCCTGGACACCCGCTCTCATTCCGGGTTAATTACGCCCTTAAAAGAAACACCCCAAATTAGTCACATTGGGAGAAAATCAGGGCAGACTGGGAGCGGGGCGTGTGTTGCTGCGGTTTATGGCCGAGCTGTTCTGCTGGATGCTTCCACGTGCGGCAAAGCCCGAGCGCTCAGGGGAGTTAAGAGGGATCAGAAGCATTAAAGGGGCTCTGCCCACTCACCCCGCTCTCCAGAGAGCACTTTAATTCTTCCGTGCCTGGTACAAAAGGTCCTGAGCTTGGAAGTTCGCTGCAGGACGTAGAGCCATGGCCATGGCCGCGCCGTTGGGGGCTGTGCCTGAAGGCGGCAGCCAAGGAAGACCCCAAACCATTAACCAAGCTCCCCCTTCTCTGTGGTTCGCAGCCAGGAGAGCAGCCCGGAGAGCCCCGAGCGCTGCCTTCAGCCACACGCTGTCTGCAGGGGGATGGTGTTAAAATGAAAAGGTGCTGCGAGGGCGTCGGGCTGCCATGCCTGTTTAAGGTCAGTGCTGTGCTCCCCACTCTGCTCTCCGAGTGGGGCCGTGCCCTCTCTCCTCAGGGGCAGGAATCGGGTCCCCACCCTGCAAACCTCTGGCCGCAGGCGGAGCGGGAGTAGCCTGGAGGGGAGCGGGTGCTGCTGGGCCCCGGGGTCAGCGAGGGGAGTGGGCAGCAGCAGGAGGCTGGGCTGGGGCTCAGCAGCTTCGCACCCTGGCGTTAAGTGGGTGCACTTTGGGTTTAGAGCAGGGCAGGAGGTACCTTTGAGTTACCTCGGGCTTCTCAGGAGCTTGCAGAGCCTGACCCAGGCAGAAACTCCATCCAGGTGATGGAGCAAAAATCACCCTGCAAAATGTTTCTCTCCAGACTTGCCCTGTCAGCAAGAGGGGTGGGCAGGGACACAAGCACTTTTTCAGAGGCAGGATAGGAGCAGACTGGGGAGTAAACCCCCCCCCCCACCCTGAGGACCCTCCCTGCACACAACTCCCCTCAGCGTGTGCTGTCCCCGAGTCCTCTGCGAGGACGCTTGGCCCAATAACCTCCTTGACTGCAGGAACAGGATTAGTGGTGACAAAATGATCTCTTGAGAGTCAGGATAAACGCCTTAGGGCCAGGGCTGAGGTATGTCAGCAGGGGATTAGCCCCCCCCCCAGGCCCAGCCAGGCTAATAAGCTGCCTTGAGGGGCATGGTAGCCGAGGAGCCTTGCTCTGTGGGGCTGGCAGCCTCTTGCTGCTGTGGTTGCCACCATCGCCATGCCGAAGTGAAGCACCTGGAACTAACGGCTGGGCGTTCTCCTTCCGCCTCGCAGGGTGTTGGAATGGCCAGCCCCCGGCCTCCCAGATACCTCCTGGTCTTTGATTTTGACGAGACCATCATCAACGAGAACAGCGATGACTCCATTGTCCGGGCAGCGCCGGGACAGGCGCTTCCGGAGCACATCCGACAGACCTTCCGTGAGGGCTTCTACAACGAGTACATGCAGCGTGTCCTGGCCTACATGGGGGACCAGGGGGTCAAGATGGGGGACTTCAAGACTGTCTACGAGAACATCCCCCTGTCCCCCGGCATGCTGGACCTCTTCCAGTTCCTCTCCAAGAACCATGAGCTCTTCGAGATCATCCTCATCTCTGACGCCAACATGTTCGGCATCGAATGCAGCCTGAGGGCAGCCGGTTTCTACTCCCTCTTCCGCAAGATCTTCAGCAATCCATCCAGCTTTGACAAGAGGGGTTACTTCACCTTGGGGCCCTATCACAGCCATAAGTGCCTTGACTGCCCGGCCAATATGTGCAAACGCAAAATCCTCACCGAGTACCTGGCCGAGAGAGCCCAGGAGGAGGTGGAGTTTGAGAGAGTCTTCTACGTGGGAGATGGTGCCAATGACTTCTGCCCTTCAGTGACTTTGACTTCAGCTGACGTGGCTTTCCCACGGAAGGGCTACCCCATGCACCGGATGACGCAAGAGATGGAGAAGAAGCAGCCTGGGGCCTTCCAGGCTACTGTCGTCCCCTGGGAGTCAGCTGCAGAGGTCGCCCGCTATCTCCAGGAGGTCCTCAAGAAGAAGTGTTGAGGGTGGCTCAGAAGAGACTCACTCACTCTAAGCAGCAGGGGAGGGAGAAGCCTGGGGAGGAGTCGCTCCCTGGACCCCACACCCGTCAGCACTGCACGCTCAGCCCCCGCTCCCGGGCTGCTTTCCTGCCTTTCCTCTCTCAGCTCCCTTCTCCCCGGTGATTAAAGCACTTTCTCTAGGTCCCCCCGTCTCCTCCCCTGCCATGTCGAGATGAAGCCTTCTCTATGCAGCTCGGACATCTGCCCAGCGTGGGTGTTTGCCAACACTAACGGTGACCTTTTGTCGTTGTTCTGGGTTTGTTGGTTTTTTCTGTTTCCCTTTGACTTGAGGAGAGCGCCTCCTCTAACAGACCAGAAGCCGGCTCCCCGCAGCTGGAGCCCTGCACATCCTTCCTCCTGCCATCATCCCCTCGCCTGCCCCGCCAGCCACGCCGGGACCCACGTGCTGTTGCCTTGAACTTGACGCTCGAGGGCTCTTTGGGAGGCTGCTGGAAACTTAATCTGGGAACTCTGGGCTCCCCCAGCTTGCCCTCCGCACCTGGCCTGGGCAGGGCAGCCCCCGGCCCAGCTGATGAGCCTTGCCATGGAGTTACTGCCCCGTGAGACTTATTATCTGAAAATAAACAACAGCCCATGATGTGAGGGACAGGAAACCTTTTGGAAAGGCGGTACCTTGGGAAAAACACCCTCCTCTAGCCCATCCCCAGCCTCAGCACAGGCACAGCAACCGCGTCTCTCCACAGGGGGATCTGCCCTTGCCTTCCATCTCCATCCTCTGCTTCTGCTTCCAGGCCAAAACATCCCCCTTGTCCGGGGGCAGCCGGGCTCCTCCTGGCCCCCAGCCACTGCCCGTCCTCTCCTGGTGTTTGCTGGATCCTCACACGTCCCCTCCTGCCACGCAGCAGAGGAATGTCCCCTGCTGACCTGGTCGAGAGGTGCTGAGCCTCCTCCGGGAGGTGTGGTGCTGACGCACTTCTCCTGGCATCAGGTCCCCAGAGGCCAAACCCCCCTTCCTCATCCCTTGCCCCGCTGCAGTATTAATTATCCCTTCTAATTGCACTCTGCAGGGGCACCCCACAGTATTCGCTGCTCTCTGGTGTTGGCTACTCCTGGATTTATCCTCAGCCTTACCGGCCCCGGAGGGCAGCTCGTAACCCCCAAAGCCTCGAAGCCCTGACAGCGAACAGGAGCAGTACGGAAAGAACCAAAGCAGCCCTGAGTTGTTCCTCCTCTTTCATTTTCCCCTCCTCTGTGTTCTTCCTCCTCCAGCGCCTGTTCAACTGTGTGGAACTTAAAGCCATGGAATTAAAAGAAAAATATACCTATATATGTATATAGATCTATATCTATATCTATATGTTGCAGATACAGACGCTGTTGGTATCCAGGACATAAACCTGGGTGAGAAACGACTCCAAGTTGCATGTCCGTGTTATTTTACGTCTTCCTTGAGCTGGTGAAAGGGCGAGGCGAGCGGTGATGGAAGGGGAGCAGCAGAGCAGGGCCAGGTAACAAGCGATGCTCTGCAGGGGACCCCTTTGGTGCAGGATTAGGCCCACAGGGGAGGGCAGGCAGGGTCTTGGGAGACAGGGCTGGGTGCTGCTCTCCTCCCCAGCTCCTCTGGCTGCACTGGGGTCCTGAGCTGCCCTCGCTCCCCAGGAGCATCACCAGGATCAACCCATGGGCCCAAGGTGCTGCCTGCTGCTGAGCATGCCACGGTGTCCCGGTGCGACAGCTGCCTGGCACCGGCAGCAGCCGGTGCGGGCAAGAATGAAACAAGAATAAAAGGAGGGTGGGAGAGGGGCCGGGCAGGGGGATGCGCTGGGTGCTGGAGGCTGCCAGGGGGCAGTGGAGCCGGCAGCAGCACCCGGTCCAGCTGCCCACGCTGTGCGAAACCCCGGGCTGTGCGCAGAGCCGAAGCGCAGAGGCGAAGCGCAGCCCTGCCCCAGACGGAGCAGGATGCGGCCGAGCCGGGGGGCTGGTCTGCGATGGGAGGCCTGGGGGGGGCTGCCTGCCCTGGGGGCTCAGAAGGGCTCCACGTAATTGCCGGGGAAGAATCCAGCTTCTTCCCCCATGATGCCCTCGCACCAGCCGTCCGAGTACCGCCGCGTGACGAAGAGGAGGGCGCCGGGCTGGAAGGAGAGCTCGTTGTCCTTCTGCCGCGTGTAGGGGTAGAGGGCCACCACTGCCAGGAGGAGAGTGGCCATGGAGCCCGGCAAGGCCACTGCCGGGCAGGGGGGGCTGTGACCAGACCAGGGCAGAGCTGGACCCTCAGCTCCACTGTTATGGGTGGGGGCTCAAGCCAAAGCACCACGGCAGAGTTAGGGGGGACCCAGGGGTGCACCCAAACCTTTCTCGAGGTAGTTCTCTGGGACCTCGGGGGGATCCTCGGCAGCGGGCGGCGGTGGGGGGGCCAAATCCTCAAAGTCAGGCAAAGCCAGTGGTGGTGGCAGCAGCTCCAGGACATCAGGGGCTGCAAAACCCACAAAACTATGGGGGATGGGGAGCCCCAGGGGGAGAGGAGGCCATGTGACGCCCAGCCCCCCCCCCCCCCCCGTGTCCCCACTAACCCCCCGGTATGAGCATCCCTAGAGCACAAGCACTCACCTGGGGGCAGGAGGTCCAGGGGGGGCACGGGCAGGTCCCCCTGAGGTGGGGGGGGCAGGTCCCCCGGGAGAGGTGGGGGCGGTGGGACAATGGCCACAGGCGGTGGGGGGGGTCCCGGCAGGGAGGGGAGCGGTGGTGGTGTGGAGGTGCCTTCACTGGGGGCTGCTGGGGCTCCGCTGGAGCTGGGGGTGGAAAAGTGGTGGTGTCAGGGTGGGGTGGGACAGCCTGAGCCCCTCACCCTCCCCCCCCACTTTGAATGCAGCCATTGTCCCTGTGCCAGGTCAGGGTGCCACTCGCTGTGGTCAGCGTGTGGGCAGGAGATCCTGGCAGCTGTCTGCAAACTCTGCACAAACCATTTCCCCACTCCGTGCCTCAGTTTCCCCACCAGGGACCCTCTCCACAGAGGGGGGTATTTGCTCCAGAGACAAGCACTGCCCAGGGGAGCAAATCTCCCCCTCCCAAACCCCGTATTTTTCATCAAACCGCCTTTGTATCAAAACCCCCCGAGCAGCAGGCAGACAGTGGCTGCTCTTCCAGCGCCCCGCGAGGTCCTTCTGCCCCCCGGGCAGCACCGGTACCTGACGGAGCTCAGCGAGGAGGTGGAGGAGGCGGAGGAGGCTGTGGAGACCTTGCCCTCGGGAACCACGGGCGGCTGGATGGGTTCGGGGATGCGGGTGCTTCTCCTGTGGGCAGAGCAGCCACTGACCCCCCAGCTTGGCCAGCAGCTCAGGATGGGGTTGGGGATGTGACTGGCATGAGGATGGGATTAATGGGAATGGAAACGGGGATGGGATGGGGATGGGACCCCTCATGGCAGCAGCAACATCAGGCGAGCCTGTGGTGCAGCTCGTGGCACTGTCCCTCCCCTTGTCACTTGCTCGGTGACACGGAAAGGTGAAGCCCCCACCCCCCCACACCCCTCCCCATGCGCAGCCTCACCCCAGGGTGCCCGCAGCCTGCGCCGCTGACTTGATGCTCTTCCGAGCCAGGGTGCCCGTGCGGGACAACTGGGTGCTGTGGTCCTGTGGGCACAGGGCGACACGGACTGCAGTGGGGGAGGGCGGCCACAGCCCCCCGGACTCCCTGCACCCCAGAGGGCTGTGACACCCCCCCCACAGGGAGCAGCACCCCGAGGTCCCCGCCGGGCCCCCTCCGATGGGAGCAGCCGAGCGGAAGGAGCTGCCGGCGCTGCGGGGGCGGCCAAGAGGCGCCTGCCCCGTGGGAACCACGGTCCCAGCGCCACCACTTCCCCTCCAGCCCCACGCTGGCTTCGCTGGGGGCTGGCGTCTGCTGACCCCCCCGCCCCGTGGGCGCCTTCCTGCGCCAGCGGTTTGGGTGCTGGGACAGGTCCCGTGGGGGTGACAGTGTCTCAGCTCAGCACCAGCCCCAGCGGCGCCGATGGCTTTTGCTGAGCATTGGTGCCTCAGTTTCCCTTTGCTGTGTTGGATCACATGTGTCATCCACCCGCCCGGAGCCTCAGCCTCAGCAGGAGTCCTGGCGTGGGCTGTGGGGCACTGACAGACCCCACTGCTCCATCGAGGGGTTTGAGCTGACCGGTGCACCCATCCATGCCATGCTGGGGACATCAGGAACTGAGAATGTCCACCCAAGGCCCCTCACCCCTGAGGGACGTCCTCCTAGCCCTGGGCTGACCTTTATGCCGTGGCCGATGTCATCCAGGACGCTGAAGTTGAGGGGTTTCCTGTAGTAGGGCTCCAGGCAGGGCGGGCTCGGTGGGGACACGATCTTCTGGTAGGACAGGAACTTCTTGCTGATGGTCAACGAGCCGATGGCCTGGCGGGACACCTTCTCCTTGTGTATGTCAACCCTCTGTGGAGACGACACTGTTGCCACCATGCCACCCCAGGTTCTGCCTCGCTCCAGGTCCTTCCACCCTTCCCAGCCCCATCTCCCAGCCTGTAAGGGAAGGGATCACAGGGAAGCATCAGGATAGAGCCTGACACCACCCCGCCCCCCCCCCCCCCCCCCCGGCCTGGCCAACGCCACAGGGCAGCTCCTGCTCTGCTCTGTCACAGCAGGGCGAGCGATGCCCTTGGTGCCACCACAGTGCATCTGGCCCTTCCTGAAGTAGGGGCCAGGGCAGTGGTGGGGGATGCGTGAGCCTCTGCCACCTATAAGCTGTTTTCCTTCTGCTTCCATCGTGACCAAAGGATCCCACCTCTTCCCAAGGCTGGAGAAGTTCCAGGTGGCTTCCAAATACCGGGAAGAGGGAGGGTGGCCAGGGGACTCTGCACTGGTGTCCCCAGGCTCTGGGAGCATGAGGCCAGCTCCCAGCAAGGGGAGAGCACTGCAGCCAGGCCCCTGGCACTCCATCTCCTCTGTGACCCCCAAGCAGTTACCACGGTGCCCTCCACTGGGATCTGAGAGCCCAGACTGGGAGAACACCCCAGAGGCCAGTCCCGAGTGGACTCACCCCCCATGATGTGTTGGCTGACTCCCCTGCCCCCCAAGGAGCTGGATTTGCATTTCCACTGCAAGGTGGTGCTACAGGGGGGTTGGCTGCACAGAAGGAGGATCTCCAGCCCCTTCCAGCTGCCCCAACCCTTCCCAGCAGCACCGGGCAGAGGACGGTCCCACCTGGGCCACGCAGTGGACGTCGGCCTCCACCTTCCGCAGCTCAGCCGTCTGCAGGTCCAGCAGCCGCAGGAAGGCGGTGGCCAGGCTGCTGACCTGGTAGGTCACGCTGGCCAGGGACTGGGTGCTCAGCGCCATCGTCTCCTCCAGCGCCTTCCGCTTGTCGCTCGCCTGGAGGGGGAAACCCACCCGGTGGGACGAGCCCACCCCGTGCAACCACCGCTCCCCTCCGTCCTCGGGCCGGAGCCGCACGGTGGCGAAGACGCTTCCTTCTGCTTTCCGAATGCATCGCGCTGCCCCCAGCTCTGCCGGCGGGACACACGGACGCCCATCGGACAGCAGCACGTGGCTTTTCCGGCGTGGGGGAGTCATCGCAACTCCTCCCAGGGATGCTCAGCCCCCTGCCGTCTCTGGGGACAGACGGACACGCCACCAGCCGTGCTGGACACAGTGGCTCGGTCCTCTGGGTATTTCAGCCCGTTTCCCCTTCCCCTCCGCCCTGGTGGGTCCAACCCCCGGGGAGCAGCCTCGGGGGCTGGCTCGGGCCAGCAAGGCCCTGATACAGGCTCTGCAGGGGACATGGGGCCTCTCTGGCCGAGACACTCCCCAGGGAGTAAGGCCAGAACAAGCCTTTTGCATCCTATTCCATCCCCAAAGCTTCAGCCCCCTCTTCTCTCAGTGGAGGCCAGGCAGAAGAGGAGGAGGAGGAGGGACACCAACAGTGGCCGTTTCACCCCTGCTCTGGGGGTGCAGGCAGCCCCCTCACCTCTGCCCTGCCAGGAGGCACCTCTGGAACCCTGGAGACAGCCCAGGCAGGGCTGGTGTCCCTGGGCCCATCCCAGGGCTTCTCCAGAGTCACCAGCCCCCCAGAGGACTCTCCCTTCACCCCAATTCCACCCTGAGAGATGAGTAGAAAAGCTGCTGTGGAGCAAGAGGGGAAACTGAGGCATGAGAAAAAAACCCAACAAACCCACACAAGCAGCAGCATGCAATGCTCAGTAGGCAGCTAACAGGGCTGCTTGGGCTCTCATCTCCAAAGGCAGAGCCTTCACCATCATCCACCAGCCACCCCTCCAAGACCACCACCCCACCAGAGCTCCCAGTTGTCCCCAGTATCACACCCAGCCCCAAAGCCGCAGCTTGTCCCACGCTGTCCCCGTCCCACTCACCTCCAGGTAGTTGCTCTCGCAGTAGTCGGCGACCCTGAGGAGGTTGCAGTGGTGGTCGCGCAGGACCTGCCGGCCCGAGGGGATGTCGTGCTGCCGCAGCTGCTCCAGCTCCGCCATGGTGCTGGGCTCAGCTCACACTTCCTCCCCGGCCGCCTCGGCGCCGCGTTTTGAAGCTGGGGCGGTGCTGGCGCAGGGCCCACGGGCGACGCTGTGTCCCCGTCTCCCCCAAGGGACGACCCGCAGGCGGGGAGCCTGCCCCGGCCACCTTGGCATCACAGCCCTGGAAAGGAGGGGGCCAGCGAGACCCCGGCCCTGCAGGGGAGGTACCATCACAGCAGCATTTTGAAGAGCCCTTTGAGATTGTCAAGTCCAACCATTAACCCAGCACGTGTTGGGGGGCAGCCCCTGGCCATGGCTGGTGGTCACCCCAGTGGGGCCAGGGGCGAGAGCGGCTGTGACGCTAAAAACTGGGAGCCACTGGAGCCGCAGGGGTGGCATGAGTGCCCAAAATAGACCCTGACCCTCATCTCTGCCACCCACCTCACCCCACCCCCAGGAGCTGCTGCCACCCTCCCCATGGGTGTGGGGCTGAACTGGGCTCAGACGGATCCAGGAGGGCAATTCTCTGCCCTTCGTCTTTATCAGCCAGGCACAAGACGGAGCTCAGGGCAGCTCGTCACGGGCAGGGCCACTTCCCAGGAAAGCCCCGTGCACCCCACACAGCATCACCCCGTGCACCCGGCCCTCACTCGATTCAGGGCACAGTGCTGTGACAAATGACCCCGGGACACCGTGTCCTTCTCCACACTTTGCTGAGGACGTTTTACATCCCCCCCGGGGGAGGTTGTGCCGAGGGGAGGAAATTCCCACTTCCCCAGTGCTTGCAAATTCCCCTCCACCCTCCCCTGGCTCCTCCTTTTCCTCCTCCTCCCACAGGTGCTTTCTTGGGGCCTCCCAGGCTCTGTCCTCAGCCCCGGCGACTTCACACCACTCAGAGAGGAGCAAAACTCATGTTAAGGGCTTGGCCCTTCCTGAGCCCACAGCTCCACCAGCACAAGGACGAGGGAAATGATGAATTTCCTCCAGCACCGGCCCAGCTCCTCATGCCCTGAAGGACCGAGAGCCTCCCGAGCTGCCCCTGCTCAGGCTGCACCAGCCCCGGGACATCCCCTCACCCCGGGGCCCTTCCTCAACTTGCTGAAAGCTGCTCCGATCCCCACAGAGGACAAACCCCCTGCCCCAGCCACCCCACAGGCTCAAACACCATTAGCAGGGGCTCAGGCGCTTCCTGGGTGCCTCAGCCACCCCACAAGGCTCTTCTCCATCCCATCCTTCCTCTCCATCCTCATCCTCCCCGCAGCCCCCGCATTACCCCGGGGTTTTGAGGCTAATGCCCAACACCTGACCAGCTTATTCTCCTGAGTCTATTATCAGCTTAAGGAGCAAAGACATCTGCTCACCACCCCCCTCCCGGGGAGCTGGAGGAGTCTTCAAGCCTCGAGCGAGAGCGTGAGGGCTCAGTTGCCGGCACTTCCCCTCGGATGGCTCTCTGAGCGTCTCCACCGCAGAGAGGGGCAGCCCCTCATCCCCACAGGTGAGTGGCTTTGCTCCCTCCTGCTACAAACAGCAGCGCGGGGTCCACCCGCTCTCCTCGGGTCGGTGTCCTGGCTTTGGGCTCCTCGTGCCCTGCCACCAGCATCTCCTGGCACGGGCTGCGCCCTGCGGGTGTCGAAGGGGCAAGGAGAGGAGCGCTGGGCACGTGTGCTCAGATGGAAGAAACCAGTGGTGTCTGAGGGACACCAGCTTGACGCCTTCCTCAGCAAGGCCAAGGTGCATTTCAGCTTCATCACATCAACTTTTTTTTTTTTTTTTTCCATTGAAAAGGTCGTGGCCAGGCTTTTAAAGCTGTTTTAACACAGGGACAGGTCGCAGCTGCATGGGACTCTCACGTAACACTTTTTGTGAAAAAATAGCTGGGCTTTTCCAACCCACAGAGCCCCAAAACCTCCAGTCGCAGCGAGCGATGCCTCTGTGGGGCCTTAACCTGGGTTACCTGGGGGAGGAGAAAGCACAAAAAGGGGCAAAAATTAAAATAAAGCCCTTTAGCGCCTTAGAAAACTTGCAAAGCTGTCCATGCCCAGGCATGGGATACCGAGCCAAAAGGTTGTTTGCAGACCTGGGCATCCCAAATGTCTGAGGAGGGTTTTGAACGGTGCCTCCTGCCATGGGTGGGTTTTAGCAGCAGCCGGGGGGCAGCTGAGACACGAGCAGTTTCCCACAGCACGAAGCCCAAGCCACAGGAGTAACGTGCTTCAGGAGAAGCCCAGCACACGGCAGCCATGAACCCTTCCCTTGTCGTTAACAGGGCAAAATGGCTCAGGACATGACGGAGAAGGAGCTGCTGAAGATGGAGCTGGATCAGCTGAAGAAGGAGGTGAAGAACGAGAGGCAGATGGTGAGTCTTCCACCCAAGCACGCAGGGGCCCTTCCCCCCGGGGGAACTTCCTGACCTGATCTTGCTGCGAAGGAACCACAAGCCCTGAGGTTGCCCCTCAAGGGAACCACAAGCCCTGAGGTTGCCCCTCGAGGGTAGGCTGAGGCACGTGCATTCGCCCCTCACCCCTCGAAGCAAACATCCGTGTGTCCGTCCCCGTGTGTCCCCCCCCCCGGCCAGGTGCGTGTAGCACCCTGGGGCTGCTCTCGGTGGCTCCCCCGGGGTGTTCCTGGGTGCAGTTCCCGTCTCCGGCTGCAGGAAGGGGTTTGTAGGCGGCCGCTGGGCTGGAGCGCGGTCCTGCAGCTGGGGATTCCATCCCATAACCCACACGGAGCATCTCCTTCCTTGGCAGGTCTCCAAGACCGGCAAAGAGCTCAAGGAGTACATCGAGTCCATGGCGGGGGACGACCCGCTGTTGAAAGGAATCCCCGAGGACAAGAACCCCTTCAAGGAGAAGGGCGGCTGTACGATAAGCTGACCCCCCCCCGCCCTCGACCCCGGGCACAGGGATGTTCCCGTGTGCAAGCCAAGACTGTCAGAAACCTGCTTTCCCTGTAGTCTGACCACCCCAGCACCGGGCAGCGTAGAGCATCTAACCGACAGCAAAAGAAACAAAACTAAAAAAAAAAAAAAAAGAGGAGAAAGAAATAAAAGACCCCCCTGCCACCGGAGATGAGGTTCAGCAGCCAGCGCGGCGGCTGCTTTCGTGCTCTCACGGCTGAGCTACGTTTGGTTTCCTGTGAGCAAAACCTTTGAGCAGCCAGAAGCCGACTGGGCTTTAATGGAACCGCAGAGCTCGGGCTTCTCCGAGCAGTCCAACCTGCAGAAGACCCACGCCCCCCAGCTGGACCTTGCTCAAGGCAGCACCTCTCGGTGCCTCAGTTTCCCCATCTGGCACAGGAGGGCAGCACCCACCCCGCTGCTTCGAAGCTTCCAGGGGTCTGAAGCTTTTACTCTTCTCACCCTCACGCACCTCCCCAGTCAGCGACCAGCGCTTCCCACCCTGCTGCAGGAGCCGGGGGGTGGCCAGAGCAGGGCTGGGCGGCCTCCACCCAGCACAGGGCAGGACACGGAAGTAGCGAGGAGCCCCCAACCCCCACCCCGCCTCTCTCGGTCTCGCTTCCTCCCCTGGAAAGCCCCCGGCAGCCGTGGGAAAGCCAAGCCCAGGGCTGCCGGGTCCTGCCCGCGGCCGCGGCGGCTCCGAGCGCTGCCACCGCCTCGCCCGGCCCCGCAGGGGCAGGAGGGGCTGCAAAGCCTCGTCCCGTGTCCCATCAGTGACGGGGGGACGGGGAGCAGGCGGGGCGGGGGGCGGAGGCAGCAGCTCACCGAGCCCTAAGCTGGCACTGCCAGGCCGGGAGCCTCTTGCTCCCCAGGGCTTTCCTCCAGGATAAATTTCATCCTCTGCTTGACAGAAACAACCCAGCACCTCAGCTGGGGCACATCGAGCTTCCGAGCTCCGCAGGGGCACCCTCTGGGCAAGATTCGTTAGCTCTGGTGCTTGGGGGTGGTTTTGTTTTTTTTTTTTCTTTCTGAAAATCCATTCCAGCCCTGTACGGTCTTTGGGGAAACTCTCCCAAGCTTCCCCAGGCGGTCACCCCCCAGTAGGAGCAACAGCTCTTTTTATTCAGAGACCTGCACGCCCCGTCCGCACCGCGGGCTGTCCCCGTCCCGCTTCTGCTTCGTGCGAGCCCTCGCCCGACGCGGCGGCAGCCGGCGGGTGAGGAGTCCCCGGGGCTCGCAGGTTACGCGCATCCCGAGGTAGATTTAGGCACAGCGAAGACCAGGGCTACAAATTTAGGGCGGGAGCGAACCTCTTCCACCCGGCGTCGGGGCAGCGAGGCCGCTGCCCGCGAAGGCTGCGGGGCTGTCGGCCGCTGCTCAGGCTCCGGGGGCGGGTGGAGGTGGGTCTGGGGCCAGTCTGAGCGCGGTGCTGGCGGGGAATGGGTCCTGCCCGCCGGGGAGAGGAGCTTTCCCTCATCCGTGAGCCGGCGCTGCGCCCCTGGGCTGCGGGAGGGGGAGGGCCCGACGCCCCAGGCCGAGGGTTTCCCCGGCCGAGAACGGGCACGAAGCGGCTTCTCCTCAGGCGGGGGGGGTCCCCGCCGCTGCCCTGCAGCCGGTACCGCCCCTGCCCGCACCCTCCTGGCCGGAGAGACCAGCAGCAGAGGGGGATTTTTGCCCTTTCTCCGCAGATGCTCAATAAACCCGCCGGCTCGAGCGCAGCCTCTCTCCTTCCTGCGGCGGTGGGGCCGGGGGGGGCCCGGGGCGCGCGGGGCTGCCCCTAATCCGGGGCGCTCGGAGCGGATTGAGCCGTTGATCAACGTTAAACGGCTGGCAACCTGCGTCAGAGCCGACTAAGCTGCTGCTGTTGACGGGATCCCGGCGGCGGCTTAAGCCAGCGAGGGGCCTTTAGGAGCCATTTCCCGCCCACTCGCGTTCGCAAAACCCTCCACAGCGCGGCCGCAGCCCCCACGGGGCCTCGGCGATTGAACACCGCTATGGGGCGGAGCGGAGCCGCGACTCCAGCCAATAGAATCGCGGGAAGGTGAGAGTGTTATCCCGTACGTCCAATCAGCGCTTGGGGGAACGCCCGCCGGCCTCCGCACCACCCCGCCTCTCACGAGGCCGTGACGGGAAGCGAGACGTAGCGCGCTTTTGGCCAATAGAAACGCGGATAGTAAGAGTGACATCTCCGTTACCCAGTCAGCGCTTGGGGAAAACGCCCACCGGCTTCCGCACCACCTCGCTTCTCTGAGGCCGTGTTGGAAAGGGGGGCGGAGCGCGCTTTTAGCCAATAGAAACGCGAAAAGAGAGAGTGACGGCTCTCTTGCCCAATCATCACTTGAAAAGAACGCCCTCCGGCCTCTGCACCACACCGCCACTCTTACGCATGCGCAATGAAGAATGGTCCGCCCCCGCACAAAATGGAGAAGGGAAGGCGCTGGGTTGAGGTGGGGAGGGGATAAACTCGCTGCTGCCGCGCTCTTCCCGCCCCCGGTTGGCGGCCTCTTCCCGCTGCAGGTAAAGGCCTGCAGCGATATAAGCAATATAAGAATGAAACAGGACTACGAGGAAAAGTAAAAGGAGAACACAAGGTCCCACCGAGATTTGAACTCGGATCGCTGGATTCAAAGTCCAGAGTGCTAACCATTACACCATGGGACCGCTACCTCCGCAGTGCCTCATGGTACTCTATCTATGACCACAACCCGAGGATGAGACCAGTTCGGCCTCCCACACCTCTGCCGTGTCCGGTGGGTCCCGCGTCCCCCTCCACGGGCAGCCTCCGGTCTTTCCCGGGAGGCTCAAGGGCCCCGAGCCATCTGGGAAGGACCGGAGGCTGCCCAGCGGTTGGGGAACATCCGAGGCGGGGGGGCGGGGGGGGCCTTGCAGAGGCTCCATCCCCCCACAACCCCTTTCCCAACACACCTCGGGGAAACAAAACGAGATTAATTAATCTTACAAACCCCACGAAATCACCACACCGGCCCCGTTTCGGTGCTACCGGCACCAGGGACAGGCCGGAGCATCCTCCGGGGTGGCCCCGACCTTCAGCGCTGCCACCCCCGCTCCTCCCCCCTACCCCCGATACCCGTTTCCCCCCTTTCTCGTTTTCTTCTCTTCATAGTCCCCCTTTATTTATCCATTTTTCTCCCTTCCCCCCCATTACTTCTCTATTTTTCTCTGTTCCCCTCCTTCATTTCTCTGCGACCCTCCTTTCTTTCGTTATCCCCTCCTTTATTTTTCTCTATTCCCCTCCTTTCTTTCTCTCTGTTCCTCTATCTCCCTTTATTTCCATATTTTTTCTTCTATCCCCCATTTATTTCCCTTTTTTTCTCTATTTCCCCCTTTAATTCTCTGTTTCCTTCCTTTATTTCCTTAGTTCCCCCTGTATTTCTATAGTTCCCTCACTTCCCCTCCTTTCTCTATTTCCCCCTTCATTTCTCTATCTTTTCTTTATCACCCCCTTTTCCTTTATTCCCCCTTAATTTCTTTATTTCCCCCCCCATTTATTTTTCTCTATTCTCCCCCCTCCATTTCTCTATGCCCTCCCTTCCCTATCCCCTCCCTTCTCTATCCCCTCCCCTCTCTATCCCCCCTCCCCATTTATCTCTTTTTCCCTCTCCCCCTCCAATAAAAAACAAAGACTTGGGTTTCTGTTGTTGGTTTTGTTGTGGTTTTTTTCTTGTTTGTTTTTTTTTTTTTTTTCCTCTTTATTTTTAAAAATGAAACCGTGGAATAAAGCGGTTTGTGGCAAAAAAAAAAAACCAAAATAAAATAATACAAAACCAAACCACCTCACTGGAAGAGCAAAAAGGAGCCCCCGTCCCTCCTCACATCCCCCCAGGCTGCCTCGTGCGAGGGAGGGACACGGATGAGAAGAGGTGCGGGGTGGGGGGGAGGTGAAAAGAAACAAATCGGCTGAAAAGAGGAAAAACAGTATCACAGGAAAGTACAATTTTCTTTTTTATATATAATTTTTTTTTTTCCTGAATAGCCTGAAATTGTATTGAGGCGGCTGGAGGAGAAACAGCACCCCTGGGTGCACCCACCCCGGGTGCTGAAGGGGTGCTGGGTGCTCCCGGCGTTGGGACACCCCAAATTCAGCTTGAACACCCCCCCTCGCGCTGTCATCAACCCGCTGCCGCCGTCCTGCCCCAAAAAGCTGCTGGAAAAGTCAAATCAAATCAAATCAACCCCACTGACTGTGAATCCCCTGGCAAAAAACCACAATGGGGTTCAGCCCCAGTGAGCTGGGGAAGCGAGGGGGATGGAGGGGGTACTGCTGAGGGAAGAAGTAAATATCCAAGTTCAAAAGGAAAAATAATTAAAAAAAGTAAAGTCATGGAAAATTGAGCATTAAAAAATAAAATTAATAAAATAATAATTAAAAAAAAAAAAAAATCAGTCACAACCAAACATTTCAGACTGCTGAGGTCTGGAGCTTTGACAACTATTGACCACTTTAAAGTGAAAAGAAAGCCCATAAATTCTATTTTTAAAGAACATTTTTCTTTGGAAAAAGAGAGTAAATTTTTTTTTATTTATTTATTTTATTTTTTTCTCCCCTAAACTACAGCATGTGGAGTTGCCACTACCTAGTTTTCAAATCTATTGTCGCTAAGAGGTAGATAAACAAAATTGACTTGGTTATATATAAGCCCCCCGGGTCTGAGGTGCGGTGGAGCCGCGGGTCTCCCCGGGCACCGGCTGCCTGGGGCTCGCAGGAAAATCTCGGGCTTCCCGGGGGGGATTTCACCCTAAACTTGGCCGGGTTTGATTCGATTCGGCCGCAGGAGCTGACGGAGGCGGCAGTGGCATGAGGGGGTGTCATGGTTTAGGGACAGATTTCCTCCCGAAGTCAAGGACTTTGATCCCGAGATGAGTCCAGATGCGCTTTGAACGAGCTGACGCAGTTAACTGCTGGGTAACGAACGCTCGCACCAGTCAGGGCCCTTTGAGGGGTTACCCTTCGCCCCGATTCTGGTCAATCCCATCAACTGCCCGGGATGATCCAACCACAGCGACAGGAGAGCCCAGTGAGCCCAGTGCCATTCCCTGCTGGGACCGTGCTCCAGACCAACCCTCCCCCGGCCTGAAACACCAAACTCCTTCCTGCTGGACTTTCTGGTGCTTTGCAGAGACCCCTTTCCCACACTGGTCAAAAAATAATTAAAAAAAAAGGCTTCAGTTCAGTTGTACGTCCTGACTCCCGGGGCTTCAATCAGTAAATAAACTGGTTTTCTAAGAAAAAAATCCCTTTCAGTCTGAGCTTGTGCTGCTCTGCAGCACCCAAAAATACTCCCCGCAGTTCATAACCCGCCACTCTGGCAGGGCTGCTGCTGTGGTCCAGCAGAGCATCCCACCACTGCATCCCAGCAGAGCATCCCACCACTGCATCCCAGCACCGCAGCCCAGCAGAGCATCCCACCACTGCATCCCAGCAGAGCATCCCACCACTGCAGCCCACCACCGCAGCCCAGCAGAGCATCCCACCACTGCATCCCACCACTGCAGCCCAGCAGAGCATCCCACCACTGCAGCCCAGCAGAAGATCCCCCCATGCCCCAGCAGAAGATCCCACCACCACCACTCAGAGGTATTTGTCTTCAACAACAAAAAAAACCCTAAAGAATTCTGTAACGTACGGTAAAGCAGCAGGGATCAAACGCACGCCCCTACCCTGAGTCAGCCCAGGGCTGACTATTCAAGGGGTACAACTCAGCTACTATCCCATCCCACCACCTTCCTGGCATCCTCCAAAGCCTTCCTCAGCGGCTCTCCTCTTCCTCCTCCTCCACCAGGCAGCTCTAGCAAAGGGATGTTAAAGCCACGACCCCAAAACTGCCTCCGCACCAGCCAGGAGGGGCTCTGCTGAGCTTGGGGTGCTGGAGGCTGGATCCTGCTGCAGAGGGCAGTGAGGGACCTCCCTGTCCATCCATCTGTCCGTCTGTCCCTCGGGGCTCCCTGGCAGCTCTGAGGTAGTTTGCACGTCTACGTTTCCAGCTCGCAGCACCCGCACGGCCTCCAAAACAAAGTCATGATTTAAGAGCCTCTGTTTTTGCTCTGCTCTGGATCTCACCCAAAATCACAAATTAGTTAAAAAGAAATGGAAAATCAAAAAACCCCCAAACAAAAATAATAAGAAGAGTTGATTTGACTGAATAGGGACGCAGCTCTCACCTCCCCACACGCCAAGGAGCAGCCGCCCTCAAGCATCCCAAATTAATTCCAATTTCTTGCCAAACATCCACTCTGGGGCCACAGCCCCAGTCTGGGTACCCGGCTGGTGGCCACCAACCTCCGACCAGCAGCTCAAAGCCTCCCGAGCTCAAGCGCCGCTTGTTCCTGCTGCCCCCAAGCAAGCCCACGGCCAAATCCGGGCGGGAACGGCCACAGCCGGGCTGGGCCAGCACGTTGTGAGAACACGCGTCTCACAGGATCACACTCAGTCCATCCAAACAAAACAAAAAGCTACAACGGCTGAAAAAAATAACTAAAAAAATTAAATGACCAAACCCCGACCCTCGCTTACTAAATTCTCTGAAAACAAGAAAGTTCCAAACATATCAAGCCTACGGTGTGTGGACCAGCAGGGGACAGGGAGGGAAGACCTACATCAAGAACAAGAAATTAAATTAAAGAAATGTCTTCAACTGTCTTATAGCAAGTCTGTGTTTCTGATCTTTTCTTCAGAGTCTAAAGAACACTCAAAATAGTTGGAGCTAGAAAGACAAAAAGATTATTTTTTCTTCTTCTTCTGGCACTGATTAACTACCTGACTAACCTTTACTGCTGCTGCTTTTGCTTGCTTTTTTTTTTTTTCTTTTTTTTTTTTAAATGCACTAAGTAAAAAATGACAAACCCAAAACCTAATGCCCAGGAAACATAAAATGTAGCTTAGAGGCAGTTTCTTTTCAATATTTACACTGGATTTCCCTCTGGTTTGACTCTGTAAAGCCCTTCCACACTCCTCAGTGGAGAAGTACGGCCCCGGCATCGCTGCCTGAGCCCACGGATGCGTCTGAGCAGCGGAGAAAGTGCTCAGAGCTCAGAAGAGAAGAAACGTTAGCTGGGATTTGGGATGTTTTTTGTCTTTTCCCCCTCTTTTCCTCCAGCTGAATGGCAAAAGGCAACTCCGATATGAGTCGAACGAGGCGACCCCCCCATCCAAGCCTCTCCATGGTGCAGCGGCTCGTTCCGGCTGGGGATGCTTTGCCTGGGATACGGCACCGAGGAGCACCGAGTGCTTCCAAGGTGCCAAGTTCATCCTGCCCCCAACCCTGGGAGGAAGGAAGAGCAGCATCACCCCTGAGAGGGGGGAAACTGAGGCACAGAGAGGTGCTTTCCCATCTCTCCATGGCAGAAGGCAGCCAGCTCTGCCTGCCACTCATCCCCAGTAAGACCCAGTGAGCAGAACCCTCTCACCCTATTCCCCCCTCCTTATGCCCCCCTGCCCCACATCCTTCCTCACCCCACCGATAAGGATGTTTCTGGACAGCAGCTGACCCCCTGATGGGGTGAGGGCTGGGGCTGCTCCTTGCTTGTGGGAAAAAAAAACAACAAACCACCACATAAAAATGGAAAAAATAACTCCAAATTACTTCTGCCAAGATAAAACCGGGAGCTGACTGCACCTCTCACCCCTCTGTGCAGAGGTTCCCTCTAAATTACCTTTTATTCTGGTGCAAAGAGCAGCTACAGGAGGTACCATGGGGCTGGGGATCCTTCCTGCTCATTTAGGGGTTCACTAGAGGTATTTTTTTTTGTCCTGCTTGTTCATTCCAGGGCTCACTCGCGTCTCCTGCCACCCCTCTCACCCGCCAGCCGCGCCGGGATCCCGCTTCATCCCGCCTTCGCTCTTCCCAGCTCAGCTTGGCTCCGGAGAAAAGGTGGGAGATGCTTGAAGGTGTCTTCCTTACTGCAAATCACTTTAAATAAATAACTCCCCTTGGGAAAAAACAAAGAGATTCCCCCAAATAATTAAAAATAAAATAAAATAATAATAACAATAAAAAAAAAAAGCACGGATCGCTCCAATGTTACGGCAGCGGGACCGGCCTGGGGGTGGGAAAAAGCATCAAAGGTTTCCCTGAATCGTCAGATTTTATGTCAAGATCTCACTGCAACAACCAGATCAAGAGGACTTGGGGGGTGCTTAGGGTGGGATCTTTGCTTTGTTGGTTGGTTTTTTTTTTTCCTCTTGTTTTTTTGTCATTGTGGGGTTTTTTGTTGGTATTTTTCGTTAGTTTTTTTTTTTTTTTAATCCCTCAATGATACAGTTTGAACCAGTTATCAAAAATGCTTGCTGTTGGAAAAGACCATTATAATCACCGATGTCTGAATACACTGTTCTGTGCAAGGCTGGGGGGAAAAAAAGGAAAAAAAAAAAAAAAAAAGAGGGAAAAAAAAAAAAAGTAAGAGAGCCAGAGATTTCAAGTAATAAGAAACTGATTTTCCCAGGACAAATGCCAGTCCTTGTAAAAAAAAAGTATTAGGAAAAAAACAATAAAAGAGGCAACCCCCACGGAAGCCCCTCTCCCAGCACCCCCAGGGGCAGGAGCTGCCGTCTGGGTGCTGACAAACCCCAATTTTGTTCATTTGACCCCAAATTTACGGGGGGAAGAAGCCATGGCTTCCCGAGGGGCAGCGAGGGTGGATCCTGCACCCCGTGCCCAGCGGGCAGCACCCGCCCCTCCCAAGGTCCCTTTACCACCGCTGGGGATTTCGTTTTTAACAACCACTCAAGCGAAGGTCGCTTTCCCGACCGCACGGTGAAAAATAACTACATGGGACTTAAAAAAAACCCAACACCCTGGGAAGCTTTTAGAGCCAGGCAGCTCCGGCCCCTCGCTCCTCGGGGTTCCAGTCGGCCTCTCGCTCCTCCGTGTGCGTTTTATAGGAAAAAAATTGGCTCCCATTAATTTCTCTCTCTCTCTCCTTCTCACTTTTTTTTTTTCTTTTTTCTTTTTTCTTTTTTTTTTAACCCTTTTTTTTTTTTTTTCTTTTTAAATTGCTTATCCTCGGTAAAACGGAGGCAAATCTCTGTAAAATATTTCACAGCATCATAGTGGAGAAGATGGTTCGACGCCGCCTCCGTGGCAACACAGGAGGCCGGTTCGTTTGGGTTCTGGGATATATATATAAATATAAATATATATATATATATGGCTTCCAAGTGTTTGAAAAAAAAAAAAAACTCGCCTGAGCTGGTGTGGTTTAAATACCAGCAAACCCCGCGTGCCCCACTTTGCATAGTCAACGCTGCCTAGGAGTCC
>JANIJG010007605.1:22240-43765 GCA_024611175.1 Megaceryle torquata
GGTGGGGGTCTTGGAGTAGAAGAATTAGAAGAACTGAGCTGAAAAGTAAAACCACTGAACAGAATTAGTTCCATTTCCACTCAAACCAGGGCAGTGGAAAATTGAAGTTCCTTGCCTCAGTAGCATGTTGCTCCAACTGTATGAAGGAAAGGATGAAATAGGCCAACACCAGAGAATTTGAGGTTTTTCCATATGCAGTCCTTGAACTTTTCCAGTGAAGATGCAGCCCCTTCAGAATTTTCAGATTTAAATCACTTTTTAGCGATTTAAATCTTTCAAAGTTGCCTAGAGCTACAGGGAACTACAAATGCAACACTGGAAACCACTGTGCACGAACAGCTATTAACAGACACCGCTGGAGATCCCACATGGTGTTGATATATTCATCAATTGAACTCGGATATTGCCAAGTTACATCAAACCCAAAAATCACACAGTAGAAACTTCAAGGATAAAAAGGATGATTTACAACTGGTCACTGTGATCACATACCCAGGGAGAGGTGTGGAGAAAGAACAGAAGAGGAAATACCTAAGTACAACAAGGACAACATGAATTAAGCTTCCAGCTCATTACATTAGCACTCACCTCAGCTCATTACATTAGCACTAACCTATATTGAAATAGCCTCCTAAATGTCATTGTAAGCATTAGATGCAGCAGGAAAAGCACTGCATGTTGAAACAGCGTTTATAAAGGGAACACCCTCATTTGCCAAACAATACTTCATACTCATTGTCACAAATCAGCATTAATGCCCTGCATCCCCTCAGCCAACATAAAGCACACGCTGAAGCTATTTTACTGTTGTTCACTTACATCAGATACAGAAGTTGCATGCACAATTCACCAATAAAATTAACATGGATTACATTCTAGCTCTTCATCTGAGCATCAGTGTCATCTATTTTATATCAATTTAAAAAGAGGTTTCAGGCTTCCTACTAACAAAATAAACCAGAAATATGTCATGGCACTGCACATAAGTGCAAAATGTACTGATGCAAGCAAATGTTTCCAGCATGAGGCCCTCACCCAGTAATCCTGGGAATATTCATCAGTTTAAACTCCTGTTATTACATCCTCCTGGGCCTACCACCAGACAGAACTGATGAGGTCCAGATACCAAAACTAATGCCACTCTAATGACTCAAATCCAACCTCTTTCCTGTCTGCAACAAAACATAAAAGGAGCATTCTGGTACTTAAATGGTTCGTTTACAGTGGAGTCCTGAGTTCAAGTTTGCATGCTTTCTTTGTAGGCTGGGTTCAAATTAGGTCCCACTTCACTCTCGGGTTTCCCAGTGCAGAGATCCTAACCACAGATATATCCAGCAGCAGCACAACAGATAAGGAGCAAAAGATGCAGATAAGTAGGTGGGTTGAGAAGCACTCAGCATGGGCTAGGCAGGTGATCTGTAAGATTAATGTAGCTAGGTGAGTAAAAAGGGATGCCAGGAAGTAGGAGTAATTGTCACCTCTGGAGGGCAGATTTCATATTAAGTAATATATATGACTACCATTCATTTAGAGGTCTAAACTCATTGGCATTTTGTAAATATTTTACATATTAAATTCTCTGATTTCTCAAATGACAGACCTCCTTCCAATCTCAATATCTCAACTGAGGAGTCTGAAAAGTGTAATCAAGCCAGGCTAATGACAGTAAACAAGGAAGTGAGAGGCATGGCCTGGAATTGAGCTGCCAAGCACTCTGAACTTTCCCACGGAGAACCAGCAATTTCAGATGCTGTAGGTCAGCCAGATCTTAATGATCCTATAAAGCCATGTAATAGAAAAAGATTGCTGTAGTTCAGAGGCAAAACCATGAGAAAATTTTCTTTTGATTTGTTCTCAAAGAGTTTATCAGAATTACAAAAAAAAAAGCCTCTTTTCCCCCTCCCCCCCCATTTTGCTGAAATTTTCTAACACAAAGTAGACATGAAAGCAAGAAACTATTAAAGTGTTCATTGAAAACAATGATTAAAGATGCTGGGGGGAAATGACGTAATCACTTTGGCTGACCCTCTTGGGCAAGTGGGACAGAACTGCAAGATAGAGAGGATGCCAATCCCAAGCTACTCCTTAGCTCAGTGCCATGGGCTCCCTGCTGGAAAATGGAGTCACAAATTTAATTCCTCTACCTCACTGGGAGCCACCTGAGGAACACTAATTTCTCATCTCAACTGGGTAAAATCAGACAGGACTCCGAGTTTCAATTTCCTTAAGCAAGCAAACTAGTGTGTGGGCTGTAAGAAAGCACAGAGCTTACAAATCTTACCTGATGAGAAGGGAGAAAAAAGTTTCCAAAACCTGCTCTGTGTACATTATTCAGATATTTTTATGTATTCAGATAAAAATATTTCAAAATTCAGTTAATAATTTTACATGGACCCCAAAGATGCCATTAACAGTGCAACTTTTCACTCTTCAAAGGTTTACCCTCACCTACTCCTGTGATAAAAATCACTGATGGGTGACTGAGCAATAGCTGACTCCTATGTAAAGCAAGGCCAGAGGGTGAAGGGAATACAGATAAAGGTTCAGGAAAAAGGGCAAAACACAGAAGTAACGTGTGCTTTGAAAACAATCTAGTTTGCAGCAGGAGATAGGAAAAAGAAAGAAAAAAATAATCAGGAAGGAATAGGTGACTAGGAATGAAAAGTTAAATAAGTTTTAATGGAAGCTCTCCTAACACTACCAAAGGAAGTTGAATGGGAATGCTGTAGTGTTTTATATGGAGAAATAGTCTAGTGGTTAAATAAAACACCAAAGGCAAAGGATTTGACTCGCTGTAGTCATGCTTGACTGAAAATGTTTAATTAAGACACTGAGGCTATTTCACAGCCACCAGAGACAGCTTTAAACAAAAACCTCCAACTTATCCTAGAGCCACCAAAAATAGTGTGTTGTTTGGGGCATGCTGGAGGTGTGGAGAGCTTACATTGAGCTTGGAATAAATAAAAATAAAAATGAAAGAAACCCCTTTTAATTTCATCTGTGTCCACATAACAAAGCATCACCTGGAAGCCTCTTCTTGACAGCAGAACCTAGAGCAGCTCAGATGGACACAAGATCCTCTTGGCTTAGATCTCCCTTAGGCACACAGCGTGCTGAAAAAGTGACCTAGAACCAGCACAGTTTCAGCACCAAGTCTACCTCCAAAGCATCTGTCCATAAAAAAAACCATAGGAAATCTTGGATTTATGTGATTACATCATCTCACTGAGAGCGCTTCCAAAACACAGAAGCAGTGATAAAATTTGGATTGCTAATGAAGAAAAATCACTTTCCGAGCTCTTTGAATCCTGCCCAAAAAAGACACATCCATTATTGCCAAATGTTTTGTTCTTTGCAATTTCTAAGCAGACGTGCCTCTTCACTGTACTGATCTTTAACTGGCTCTGTTACAGTCCACTCAAGACTGACTTACTGGAAATGGAAAATAGAAGGAAAAAACTTAATAAAAGCAGACAGTAAATCTGCTTCTTGCTGAAACTCGTCAGCTCTGATGGGAGTTGGTATGAGGTCACACTGACAGCTCACCAAAAGGTACAACTGGCTGCAACTGTGCATGGTGTCAGTAACTCCAGCTTAACTGCCTGTTCACACCTGCACTTCCCCAACAGCTCACCACACCATGCTGACCTACCAGCCTCAGGCATTAAACTCTCTAACTGCATGGGATGGCACACACGCTCACACCACATTCCCAAGGAAAAAAAAGGGGTTTTGATGAACTGCCTCAACAAACACACAAGTGCCAGAGCTAACAGAGCAGTGGAGCAGACGCAGATAGGACCAGAACAAAGCCAACTGTATGTGGGTGACAGGCAGTAGGTGATAATATAGATAACTGAAGTAAGAAACACAGGAAGAGTTTAAGCGAAAGAACAAACTTCCTCTTCACGTGCACGTTTGGTTTAGTTCCAATTCTTTACACAGCATTTCCCTACACCCTTCACTTGTGACCCCTTGACAGTCCTGCTTTGTTCTTCCTCTCCTCAGTAGTGCACCACATAGCTGAGGAAAAGGAGGAAGATGATGTGTGATAAGTGGTTTTCCCCCATGTCCAAGAAGGACAGAAAACTCCCTTCTCCTCTCCGGCTCTGCCAATGACTTGGTATTGAAAGCTGTGTCTGTAAGGGTGATTTAAAGGTACAATTTACAGTTCAGCCATGTCTGTAAGCATGTTTCTAAAAACATTCTCTGCACTGTCTTTTCCTCACTGTATTGGCCATAAGCACATTAGCCCTATGCACTGATGCAGCAGCAGCTAAAAGTGACTATATCCTACCAAAGCTGTCATCCTCTCAAGGGTAACAAATCCTGCCCAGCCTCCCTCCCTGACAGAAGGCAGCATGTCTTTACTTACAAATGCTAGAGCTTCAAATGCAGGCAAAGCCATGGCCCTCAAACACCCATCTTTTAAGTCCATAGCAATGTTTCTCTTCTGCCAGAGTTCTGTGCCACTTGCACTTTCATTCTTACTGAGGTTTCTTCTTAACGCTGCTTACAAGTACACAAAAAGCTTCACCTTCATCTTAAATTACTCCTTCAAGCTTCAAAGACTGGAGATTTTCAGTACAATGGTGTATTTTGCACTTGAAGCTACAGTATGCAACAGAACCCCACTTTAAAACAAGACCCTTCAGTCTGACCCTCAAGCATGAAACGAAGTCACGTTTTGGTTTTGACTCTCAATCCCAACTCACAAATCAGCTTTGGAACTGGATCTAAAATGATCAAGTACCAATCTCTGAATCAATTTCAAACATGACCCAACTTGTCAGTCTTGCATTAATTTCTGTTCTGCAGGGATTAACACTGTATATATTGACATAAATTTAAATTCTTTCCTGAGATGTAACTTTTTTTACAGCCAGATCACTTGGCAAACTTTCCACTGAAACTCCAGTTGAGGTTTGAGTTCACTAGCACTCCAAGCTCAAGCCTAAGCTCTTTGATGCCATAAAATCTGTCTCTTTCAGACAACATAAATCAATTTTTTTCAGTACTATAAGAAGATAAAAGAACCATTTGTTTTTCCCTGTCAGTGATATATCTGTTTTCAATTCCTGCCTCTCTTCTACACAGGAGAACTGGCAACCCCAGTAGCCCGCAGCTTACTTCTAGCATTGTAATAATCACTGTCAAAGCCAAACAGCATGACTGTCATATGCTACTGCTGTTCTACAGCAATGCTGCAAAGATGAAAATAAATATATTAAATAAATTTCACTTGCAATCTTGCAAGAAGAGTCCAAAGAAAATCTCCTATGGGTTCTAAGTCCTTCCGGCCATTCTATCAAGTAATTACTTATGCTTCCCAGTCCTCCACACAGGTGGAAATGTCTTCCTTAAGATATTCCCCTGAATAACCTATTTCAGTAAAAGGAAAATAGAAAAAAAAAAAATCAGTCAAGCACAAGACAGAAATTACAGCCAAGAATAACCGGTGGTAAAACACAAACACTAACAATGTTAAATCAATAACACATCACAAAACCACAATCTTCAGCAGTAGAAAGTGGCACGCTAAATTGCTCATAAGACAAGGTTAATAAATTCCTGTCATAATGGAATTGAGTGACACAACTGAAAATTAGGGGAACTTGTCCTTACTACTGGAGATAAGCTGCTCTCCCTTGTACCTGTTACCCCCCAATCTAATTTGAGGTATTTGTTAGCACTGATAACGCATCCCTAAGGTGGTGACTGGCAGAGTGAAAAGCACCTGACAGGCAACATTCCAAAAGAATATTCATTTGCAAATTAATTAGGATACATGACAAAAGGAAAAAAAATGTAAATTACTAATTATTATTTTACTTCTCCATTTATTCCAATGCGAACCATGGAATCTGTCACTAATTAGGTTGACATGTCTTGGTTGAACCCATGCGTGTTTCTTCTGCTCAATCCCTTGGAATTACAATCCCCTCCCTCCAAAAGCACCTTCTGCACAGCTGAGAGTAAGGAAGTCCCCAGTGAGCATAAGCTCCCTTTTCCCATACTTGCAAACATCAAACTGCAGGTGATGGGTCAGCACACATGCTCCATGTATCCACAGGCTCCAGTGCTGTTCTTTATTTAATGAAAGCATTTATTTTAATAATATTAAGTTCAGTAATTTTTTTTTACTTCTAGTTAAATTCTGACTCAAAAAACTACCTGGTGACACATTTCTCCTCAGTACTAATGCCCACTAATGGAAGTATTTGAAATGCCAACATTTCTAAAGCATGATTAAAAAAATCCAATTAGGCATGTGCTTTGATCAGGTTCTGTCTGCTTTACCACCAGTTCCAGCATGAGATGAGCACCAACATAAAGAATGGCCCAGCATGGAGTAGTAGCATGCTGGTGTCATTTGCATGCCAGCCCCACCAGAGGCAGCAAACCAGACAAAGACAGCAGTGGGTTCACGTCAGAGGAGGAAGCAACAAAAAGCCATGACCTTCAGTGTACTTGCACATCACCAGCAAACACTGCCAGGGACTGCACCCTTGGACAGTCAGCCCTGCCCTGCTATGAACATGTGCCAGGCTATGTATATCCATTTAGCAGAAAATAACTAGTTATCCTGTGAATAAATATACATGATGAAATAAGATTGCCCTAGTAGGGACTCCTCCACCTAGAAATGAGCTAGCAACCCGACTGCCAGGTCCTGAAGGCACCAACAGACCTTAGCTGCCCTGACCAACCTCTCTAGGAACTCCCATCCACACCCCCTGGGTCTATTTAAGCTCAGGCCTGGGCACCCAGTCCTGACCTAAGCTAAGTCATGGGCAGCCCTGTGTCCAGCCTTTACTCCTGATATACAGACTTAATGGCTGGTCTTCCTGCATAGACATCATGCTTTCTTTACAGTTAGGCCCTGTTTTCTGGGTGGATATAGACTCAACTTGTTACCTCACACTACTTGGGACCACAGCCTGTCACCAACCTGCTTGGGTGCCACAGGGGCTGCACCCCATCATTGAGGGCTCATCCTCAACACCCATCTCAATCCCCCCTCCCTCACAGGGAGCCCTGCTCCTGCTGCTCCTTGACACCAACATTCCCTCATGTTAAAAGAAAAAGAGGATTAAATGGAATCAAAGTTGCAATAAAAATAAATCATTAAAAGTTTACAAGTAACATATTAACTTTCTTACCAGAAAGTAAAAATCTTCTTGACTCAAAACAATAAAAAGGTGGAAAAGAGCAGATCATTTATTAATGATTTACATCTCTGGTTAGTCACACACCACAGTATAAGGCAATTTATCTGGTGTCTGTTTGACCTACTAAGATCTAGGCTTCCTACTGAATGATTGTGTCTTTAGGCAAAGTCAGCAGAACAGGGACACGCACATTGGGAAGAAATAGATGGTTCTGGTGACAGAGATGCAACTCCTGGCTCCTCCAACTGCTTTCTGAATGGCTATGGGCACATGCTGGGAAGGTTAGTTTTAACAACTTGACCTTTTTACTGCAACCTAGGCTCCCAACAAAGCAGATTATGTGCAAAAGCCACAGTGAGTGGCACAATCTAAGAACAGTGCTGGGCTACAGCTCATGACACAGATGCTGTGAGTCCACACTGCTCATAGGGTCAGCTCAGCCTAACATCCTACAAAGCAGGATGTTCCTATCCCAGGAAGGAGGCCAGCTAACCAACCTTCCTCACATAAGCTCACGGTGTTGGTAGACAGCACTACGAGATACAGGCAGTGGAGAACACAAGTGGGAATCTATAGACAATCTCTGCTTGGCTCACCCGTGTAGCAGGCAGGGACACACATACCCTTACTTCAGCAGGAATGAAAGGGTGAGTGTTCCCTCCACCCATAACCTGGGGATCCCCTGAAGCTTCTACATGCACCCAAGCCCCATTTCAAAGCAATACAGACATGTCAACTGGTGTCAAACACAGGCTCAGACTTGAGATTAAATAAATCTGTCAGCATTAGCAGATTTGATAGCCAGCAATTGTTTTCAGCAATAACCTGCTATTCTGTTGTTCTGGCACTCCCCCCTGCCTATGTTGAACTGGACAGGTTCAAAGTAGCTCCATTACATGTGACAGTGTTCCCACTAGAAGTCAGGCACAACTGACTGCTGGTCTGTGTCCACCACAGACCTGTTTCAAGAGAGCCACAAAGGTAGAGAGTGCTGCAGAAGACCAAGAGATAAAAGCAAAGCAGGAACTGACTCCTCCTTCCTGTCAGCTAACTGCTATGGTCCTCCTGAATATGAACTCCAATCTTTGCACCCTCTCCTCTGGATACAAGTTTTTCACACTTCAGTAAGTGGTAGGAACTTTTACCATAAAACTGCAATAAAATAAAAATTAGCAAAGTGTAAGGGACATTATATTTTACAGAGAGGCAATATTTTAATTTACAGCCCCATCCCCAGAAACATTCCAGGTCAGGTTGGATGGAGCTCTGAGCAACCTGATCTAGTTAAAGATGTGTCTGCCCACTAAAGAGGAGTTGGACTAGATGACCTTTAAAGGTTCCTCCTAAACCAACGCATCCTATAATTCTATGATTGTTAATCACAGGTGTGAGTAAAAGTTAAGGATAGATCATTTGATTAATTGTCAACTGATTGACACTTAAGGGCTTCTTATGTTGGCAAAGCTCTTAGAAAGAGTATGGTTTTATTGTACACACCCATCTTTTTGTTTGGTTTGCTCCCCCCCTTCTTCTCCCAATAAGCTTATATTTGCCAGCGAAACCTCTAGTAAGCCTGGACACAAAGGCAAAAGAAAACAAAAAGGGCCTTTTTGTCACCTGTACTGATCATCAATCCCCTGGCACAATCTGCCAAAACACAATGCTATCTAGAGTAAAACAGGCTTGCTATTCCAGAATAAATATTTCTTAATGCACATGTGGTATCCACTTCAGTTCTTCTACATCCAAACTGTAACGTGACATCTCAATAGACATTTGTAACAATGGCATTTCAATGACACTTTAACCTAGACAACTGCTCTTCTGTCTTGAACACTACATAGAAGATAACCTTTCCAGACAAAGGAAAGGCTGCCTGTTGCTTAGATAGTGCAAGGGAGAAGGTAGCTGAAGACTAAAGCAGCTAAAACACTGTCCACGCAGGGCAGGAACGAAGTAGTAGAAGAAGCCCAGCTTCCTAAGCTGCAGTGTCCCTCTTCCATTAGGCAACATTATGTTCCTAATCAATGACTACGTCTCTCAAGCGATGGAATCACCAAAGATGCCACATGTTTCCTACACAAACTTCACTGTGGTCAGGTTGAAAAGGTGGATATTTTTCTGCTTGTTCCCAAGCTCTCTTTACACAACCTGACTTCAAGCTGGGCGTGCAACACTGAAGTCTTAAAAGTCACCAAGTAGAATTACTTCCCAAGAGCTAGTGAGGACCTTTGAGAATTTTCCTTCAAGTATGCCTTCAACTTCTGATCCAGAAAAGAAAGGCCATTCAACATTTGTCAGGGCATGCACATGGAAGATTTACACATGAGAAACCTAAACATAAGGGCAAAACACAGCAAAACATCAGAAGCAAGAACTGTTTATGTCTCCGCTCTGTAGTACAACCAAACAGATAAAGTCTTTAACTTAACATCAGGACTCAGATGCCCTGGTTACAACTCATGGTCCCATGGAGGCAACGCCTCATACAAGATACCTCAGAAGGAGCTCTCAAAGCTCCATGTATCGGCAACAGGAGGATTTTTCTAGTAGGATCACTACAAAGGACACAAGACTGTCTACAGCAGTCATCCCCACAAGCCTAGGGCACACCTGGAGGGGGCTAAAGTGGTCTCCCTTGGGCTGAGTACCGGAACTTTGGTTGTGCCTGACATCTAGTTTGCACTATGGACTACTCCAACCTTATAAGGGATTGAAGTCCTTAGATCATGCAAGCATCAGGCTCCACAAAACCCTTCTGCCCTCAAGTTTTATTCCTGAATGTGCTACTAACCTGGTGGGAAACCATTAACCAAATCCCTGCACACATACCCTTCCTGTCCATGCCTCAGTTTCCCTATATAAAAAAAAAAGGGTAAAAAACAAAGCATGGACCAGACTTTGGAACATTTTAAAGTGTACAGATTAAAGCAAAGTATTACTATTATCCAAGCAGACTTGGGCCCAAACTCTCAAAGATTTCCAGAACTACTGCTCCTAATTTGCTGCCAGTAAAAGCTTTCAACTGCAACAGATAGCAGGAAAGCACAGACTTGTCATTAACCAATATGCATTGCTTGTCATTCAGCAGTGTTTCCAGGCTCCCATAACGCTGGAGAAGTATACCAGGCATAAACCATTCTAGCAAGCTAAGAGCAGCTGAGGTACAATCTGTAGACAAGAGAGCTCCTCACAGCTGGAAAGGGAGCATGAAATAAATCTCTCCTGGTCACATCACATCCCAATGAATGTGGAAATATGCAAAGGGTCTAAAGAGTAAAAACAAAACTGAAATGAAGGGGGGAAAAAAGACTATGTAAAGATTGGCAATGGGAAACAACCCAAGCTACTTTGGACATGCAAGAATTATGGCCTGTTTCCCTTGGTGCCCAACCACACCGAAGGGAACGAGATGCATTTCTAGTGGTACAAAGAGTTCTCACAGTAACATGTTACCACACTGGTTCCAGCATACTTGTGATAGATGAGGCTCTAAGTCACTAACATTACACTGATGTATAGGCTTTGTGCACGACTAATGATTTGGACACAATAGCCCCATGTATATTTTTGGTTTGCAAACTGTCCTGGCATCCTCTGCGAAAATTCTCCTTTCTCCACTCTGGAAGAATTTAAGAACAGTGTTCAGGAAATAGGCAACGAATGGGGAAAGACTCACCACAAACACGATGTGTTCTAGGAGGAAAGAAAAACAAACCCAAACAACAAGCTGGATCAAGACAGCCAAATACAAAGGTGATTTTCATTAAATCATATCTGTCTTATATTATCCATTGCAACTCATTTAATATCTCAGAAGAGTTAAATCTGTAAATAGTTAACAGCTCCCGAAGTCCCAACTTCTTCCTTGTTTGGTTTTTTTTTTTCTTTAATGCAATTACACTTTTCCTGTCACACCAGGAATAGTGATGGCTTTTTCTGTGTAGGATACAGAAGCTCTACACTGGGACCAGAAGACTTCAATCATCTTGATGGCCTGCATGATAATGGTTACATATAGCTTATCTGTCAATATAATTTCCACTGAAACTAATGAAAATAGTGCTCCCTTCAGTACCTCAAGCATGTATCTCTATAGGGAAAAACCATTTATTTAAATGTAGAAAAACTCTGTGAAGGACAAGTGAGAAAGGAGAAAAGCAAAGTTATTATTCTACTGTATATTGTTCTGTATGAAGACACAGGACAACAAATTCTGCTTTTCATTACAGTAACTTTGATCCAAAATTGATATAACCAAGTCAATGGAGCTGACTCAGATTTACAGGGGAGAAACAACCCACAGCTCCACCCAAGGCTGCAATCCTGTATTTCTACCACCAAGGGAGACGCAGGTCCTTCATGCAATTCAAAAAGCTTCTGCTCTGGCACAGGAGACCTAACCCAGCACTCACTAAAATTAAGTGAAAAGCAACCCTTGGCTCCTCCAGTCAATCGCGTAGACCTTGGACAACCAATCCACCAGTGAATTCAAAACACTCAATGTACTGCTTTCAGAAAAAGTCGTAAAATTGTATGGCTTGCACAAGACAAAACCCCAAACCCAACAGCCTAGCAGGCAGCCACACTCACCCTATCTGAGCTTCCCTGAACTTGCCACAGAGGATCACCAAGTCTAGTTCAGGAAGAGAAAGAAGGCATAGAGGTAGAGATCAGACAGCATGGTCCACAGGATTGCCAGCACAAGGAGGGCAGGAATTTGCACAACATTCAGCTGACTAATCCTGCAACAGTTACTAAACCAAGAGAGTCAGACAGAAGTGCTTGGGAAGCAGAGTACATGTGTCAATAGACACCCTGATTCTCTAGTGTGTTTGTCCCACTTGATTAGTGGTTACATCTACTTCGTAATTATGTGCACACATACACATACTTCACTCCAAAGACAAAGTGCTTATCCCCATCTGGAAACTCAAATATATTTTAGAAGTTAATCAAGACCAGGATACATAATCAAGACAGGCTTTATCAGGTTTATATTCATGACCCCAACTGACACATTTTATTAATCACCAAGTGTTTAAAAAGTGTTAACTCCCTCCCCCTCAGTTACTATAAATTCTCCACTCACACTTTCAACATGGGTTGTAAAAATACAGATTACAAGAGGGACATATTCAGCTCCTGCTACCCATCAGTGTGGGTGCAGAATGTGCTATTTCATGTCAGGTCACTTCAGATAATTCAGACAGTTTTGTTCTGCCTGCATATCAATCAACTTTAAAGCACAATAATGCAAATAGTCTTTAAAGGGATTTTAACTACCTAAAGCTCTTTGTTTTAAGACAAGGTTTAGAGATCATCCACATGATCCAATTATAGCCACCTTATTAATTATATGTCTACCTTCCCTAATCCAAAAATGCCTACAAGTTACCCATTTTAAACTTTGACTCCCTTATATAATAATTTATCAGCCAAAAAGGCATGAAAATAGTAGCTATAATATCACTTACTACGTTAATTCAGAAGGCATTACTCTGAGGGTCCCGAAATCTACCTCTTCACCATTTACAAAATGTATCTTTGATTGTCAGAATGGCTTAAAGATTAACAGAAAGTGTTGGCTTTTAAAATAGAAAGAACTAGGAAAAAGGAAAAAAAAGCCCACCCAGTTCTCTGCTTTTTAGAGTACAGTATGTCTGAGAAGTGGACTGAAAACCAACAAAGCCTTTGATTCCTTGAGGATTATTTTTCATGAACTCTACAATTAAAACCCATCATCTCCCACCACTCAGCCAACTGGCATAAAAAGAGACAACCTTTTGCTACTAAGATTACAAAGGATGGCATCTTTTAGCCTTAGACAACATTCAAAAGCAGCAGGTCCTCTGCAGAAGAGGCAGAACTAAGAAGGACCATGTCCTTCTCTTCCACCTTCTAGGTGGGAGGGGTGGTGTATGTGAGAGAGAGAGGAAAGGGGGACCAGATCCTGCAAAACCACACACAGATCACTTTCCTCACAACCCTGAAATCAAGACTACTTCTCATTTCAAAATGAAGAGCAGACATTCACAGGATGTGAGCATTTAACAGCTGTTTTCCCATGGCACTGTCCCCCTACCTTCATGACATTTATTGGATGGAGTTACCACTTCCCAAACCCCTGAAATCACAGTGCTGTGAGAAATTCTGCTCAATTGCATTGCTTGTATTTTCCATTTCCCCCAGCACCTTCTTTTAAGTTTTTTCATAGGAGTGTGAAGCCATTGCAGCAGTGATTGATAGTAAAGGATGCAAAGTCTTCCCTCAGTTTCTACAGCCTGGCACAAACAAGATGAAGTCTATCCTGAAGAGGCACTCTTGCTGTTTAAGCTGATATACCCCCATAAAAATTCCTCCTCTTCTGTAGCCTAGAAAGAATTCATAAAATCATTACTTCTCTCATGCTGGATGTTTCCAAACATGTATAAGTTAAGAAGAAATAAGAGAAATGAGAAACCACACTGACCACACAGCTCAATTAGTAAAATAACAAAGGCAACTACACGAAGCTTTTGAGTATCCTCTGACATTTTACTCCAGAATTTCCAGTGGCAGCCATCTGATTTTATTTCTTTTAAATAACATCCTCTTCTGAGGCTTCTAGATGCCTCATTTAGGACCTCATTTCTGATGTGTAAAATTAATAACACCACAAGCAAAGCTGCCGTTTGCTTTCATTACCAATGTTGGACAACGTGTAAAAAGCAACCAAAATGAGCATATTAGTTTCAAATAAAAACAAACTGGATATTTAAACGTGACATGCACAAGGCAGTGAATTTTCATACAGGGCAGCTTCCCCGACTCAAGTGGACACAAAGTTTGCTTGCTGCAAATGAACCAAATGCTTGTGCTGCACCTATTTTATACTATGCTGTTTAGTCAAAGTCCTGTTTGCACATCACAGAAAGAGTCCTGTCATCTGATCTGGCTCCAAGACTTGCCAGTACAAAGCTTTTTCAGCCCTCTAAGTTCACGGAGCTGAATGGGCAAGACACATCAGCTCCCACAGACACATCTGCAATTCCCATGTCCCGTGCAAGAGGCTCCTCACCAGCCCCCAGAGACCAAAGGAGGCATATCACAGAGGATATACACTGCCACGGGATGGTCACCAGCCCTTATGTAAAAGTGCCCATTATTTGTGCACTAGTTGCCTTTCGTTAGGTACTTAGTGATGCTACAGCTGGTGTGACAAGAGGACAGCGGGGAGGGAGCTGAAATGTAACACAGGCCATTCATCTGAAAACCTACAACTCTGTTTTGATAGGAGGGAATAGATCTACTCCAGTTTTACCAACAACTCGCTGCTTAAGGAGCATGTGGAGAGAGCAAGACAACAAACCACATTCATCGGTCTGGCATCCGATGAAAAATGGGGGATGATAACTCTATGCAAGAGATGCAACACAGAGTCCAAGTGTATATGTGGTAGAATTTTGATTTATTCATGAAACCATAGTTTCAGGTACCAAACAATTACATGAAAGGGGAACACGCTGCATCCTCTGCTGATTACATTCACAAAATTAGAATCCAAGAAAATCTTTCTGTCTGGAGGAATGAGCCAGAGATAATTAGGAAGTGAATTCTCTCATTGGTTTGCTGCAGTCTCTGGTGGTCTCATCTTCTAGAGCACAAGTCCTGTGCTAGAAACACTGCTTTGTCACATGAAAGCGATGTGCCCACAATAAAAGGACGCTATCTATAACCTAGATACTGAAACACAAATAATGAGGGATTAAATGAACTCTACAGTTTGAATTGTGACTGTAAGGACAAATACCTACCTTGTCCCCAAAGACCTTACATGAATGGACTCCACAGGGAACAGGAACATCCAACAAAACACAAATGTGCTTTAAAACATTACTCTTGTAATATAGCAGGTGGCTGCTGAATCTAAGTGATCCACCACAGACATCTCTTTATCCTGGACACACCAGGTCTACATGAGTACAAAACTTAATTTTATTTCCTTAATGTGAAAGGAAAAATTTATACCCTTTTCATTCATTTGAACTGGGCCCTTCACCCACGCATCCATGCTTGATGTTATCTATGTTGACACTTAAGACACCTCACACACAAAACTCAAGTGTTTGCCTTGAACAACAAGAACAATCTGCAAGAAAAAACACCAGATTCAAACCCTTGTGTCTTCCAACCCTGTCCTTAACTCCCTTAGGCTCACCTTAGAGTTGATACATAATACATATGCATCAGCCCAAAAGGGTTGAGGGAAAAAAAAAAGCTGTGCTGGAATGACATTCACACAAGGACAACTGCAGCAGCTTTGTCAGGCACGATTTGATACAGTACATCTGGCATCAGAGTCAAACGAAATACAGTAGTGCTGGCTTTGGGAAAAGTAACAGATCTAATTTCTGCCAACTCTCTGAACCACTTTTAGAATTAGTTACATGGAACGGTACAAGATAAACTACCTGTCACTTCTGAAAAGTAATGGAAACAATTTAGGAATTCAGAAATACGCTCACCCTGTAGAGATAAAATTGACATCCTAGTTGCACCCAATCAACTGTATAAATTTCTTCATAAAAAGCACTGGGCATTTCTGCTCTGTATGCTTTCTTTTTCTAAAGTGAAGCTTCCATTCACATTGACTTTCTCTCTGAAAAAGTTAGGACTTTAACCAAGTCATGACACTTTTACATCTACGAATACAGAGCGCTATGAAAGTCAGCACACAGATTCCCAATATTGATTCACAGTAACAAAAAAAAGCTTCTAACAATCTACATTGTAGAAACTGTAACTGTGGAGAAAAAAATATCCTGATCATTCAAAATTTACCAAGACATTACCACTGATGGCACCAGGAGGTAATTTTTGCTTGAACAAATTCAGAAATGGGTTTTTACTTCTTAAGCTCAACATGCAGTTGTTACAGAAATCTACACTCATACATACTGCAATAGAAAAAGTTGCTCTTCTAATAAGCTTAATATTCACTAGCCAGGAAGATTTTCAGAGCAGTTTAACTCTCCACTTAAAGCAGTTCCAGTACCAGTACCTTTGAGAAGAGGAACCAGAGTAAATTTGTTCACTCTGATGATGCAGTCCCCTGGTAATCAATGAAAAGCTTACAGGGACACTACACTGACAAAAAGATACAGCACAGCCCCCTCACAGGCACACAGCAGGGCTCCTGCCTGTGACTGGGGGATGGATTTCATTGCATGCAATTAAATGAGGGCCAGATTCTTGCGGCTGTCAAATGAACTCCATTTCTCTGTATCCCAAACAGAATAATTTAAAACCAGTATATGGGGTCCATCAAAGGAGTGCCACACACCCACTGCTTTGCAGATCTCATTCCCCTTTATAAGCATAGGATAAAGCAAAGATCAATTGGAAGATGGGAGACTGCTGCATTGATTTTCAAACAGAATCTTCCATCAAGACCAATGATTGGGGGGGGTGGGGGTGTGGATATATAAGTCTCATGTGATCATAGTTGTTCTGACATTTGAGCAAAAGTACACATCAGCCTTCTATAAGAAATGAGCAGCTATCAGTCACACTGTGCTGCATACATAACTGAGATGATTATGGAGAGGAAGCAAGTCTGAGGATCTAACCTTTGTTAGAACCCACAGGGGAACAGATGAAATCTAAAACATGAGCTGAAAAATGAAGCAAAAACATTCTGGTCTGCACTGGAGGAGGAAAAAAAAGAAAAAAGAAAAACCAGGTTTAGAATAAGTTCGCTTCTTAAACATGTCTCAGATAAAGACAGTATTAATTATTCTACCTTTATGTGCATTTTTTAATCGTGAAGGATCCCAGCACATCGCCAGCCTGACCACAGCCTAGGAGAACACCTTCTGCCTGCACCTAATGACAGAGTCCCCCTGCTCACTGCAGCCAGGACGTCTACAGAAGAAAGCAAGCATCTGTGAAAGTGTGGGCAGCCTAAGGACTAGCAAACTGATTTCACAGGAAAAGCAGCAGATAAAGCTATGATGGGTTGTCATATAAAACCCCAAGACTGATCCATTGTACACAGACAGAAGATCCAGGAGCACAGAGCAATAATCAGCTTGCACTGTTACCCAGATAGCACATGGCAAGAGAGTGAAGGGGAAAAAAAATCTGAGCAGAGTCAGGGAAAATATTGCTATATAGCCAGCTATAGCAAACACTGCAGAACATCTTTTTTCCTTTTCAGAAAAGGCTAGACAGGCAACAAGAAACACACAGAGGTCCCCACTGTCATCTTCTCCCTCGGGAACAAACAGTCCTCCGAACCCACAGATAAGCCACAAAAGCCAGGATCATCTCTGAAGTTTTCTTAACAGTGCACTGGAGAGCAGCACCATTCATCTGTCCCCACCACTACCTATTAGGTCAGGGAACCTAATTTGAGAGGGTGGGTGTGCCAGCACATAGGCAATCTCTGCCAGAATTCAGACAATCCAAAGGTGCATTAATCAGGAAGCACATTTACCGCCAGCTTCCCAACAAAGAACAGGTATGGAGCCAAAAAGAACAAGGTTTAAAAAGCACCTGATTTCTTTCCAATACGTTGGCATTTGAGACACGGCACAAAGGACACATCATCACATTCTTTTGTAAAGATAAGGCTAAGTCCACCTTTCCCACTTCAGGCTTTGGGTGGTTTTGTTGTTAAGGCTTCTTGTTTGAAGAAAGGCTTCTGTTGGCTATGTCACTTCCCTATTTATTTAGTGCAAAGAAAAGAAAAATAATCTGACAGTAGAAATTTGTTTTTCTATCATTTCTAACAAGAAATTCAAATTCAGACTTCCTAAAATGGAAAATACCCATTTAACAGATGAAGAGCTATCTTGTCCCCAAGGATAATTGGGATCACCATTTGATAGCCTTCTAGCATCTTTCCCCTTCTGTGTCACACCTAATATTGATCAGAAAGCTGTGTAGGCAGAGAGTGAGTCTCCCAAAATTCACCAAGAGAACATGGTGGGGATGGGGGTGTGTGTGAAGAAACTGACAGATTTTAACTAAGGAGATGACACTTCTTGCAAAGAACTTAAACTTATTTTCCATCCAAAAGGTTTTGGTCAGAATTTTTCCAATGGCAAAGCGTCGATCTCGGAAAGTGCTGCAAGCTACCAAGAACAGGGACATGTGGCAAGACAGGGTATGAGACAGCTCCCTCCAGTAGCAGTCCTAAGACACTTACTCCAGCAGAGACCAGCTAAAATTGAGAACACCCTCCACACGCAAACAGGCATCACCCTAGATTTTGATAACCTCTACTATTTCCAGCCCCATCCCACCTGACGTGCACTCTGCCCGGGGTCTGGCTCCAGAGAATTTAGACATACATCGAGAAGGGTTCCTGATGTGTCGTAAAGCCTCAAATTATTTGCTACCTGATGTATAACACATCAGCAGCGCTACTACCTCCCTCTCCCCTGTTCCTTAAAGAACTCCACATTAACCTACCACTTATATCATCACAATGGCAACAGGTACAGTCATATAACAGACACCTGATCAAAACAGCTGTTCAAGCCTTGAAACTGTACATAAACCAAATGCTCAGATTCTATGTGGCTCTAGACCAGAGTTTGATAGGTTTCTAGCAGTTTCCACTCTCAAAACAGCCCACAAAAAAAAAAAAAGCAGAATCTGTTGTTATCCATGGTACAATAAAGATGGACAAGTTAGGACTGCATTTATTTCCAGATCTACTCCTCTTGACACTAACAACCTAAGTATGTGTCAAATGGGAAACGGGTGCAGATGATCCTCCTGATGATTTCAAAGCATTGCATTCCCTCCTTAATTAAATGCTTTAAATTGTACTAAAATCTCAAACTATTTATAGTTTCACAACAGCACGAATATAAATTCATAATCTCCAGCAGTTAACCATAGACGATACTGAAAATTCTTCAAAGGCAATTTCTGTACATTCAGAAATTAAGAGAAAAATGTTTAATTGAATCTCTCACCTACTACACGCTGAGTTTGCATTCCAGCAGCATAATTCATCTGAAACAAGGGGAAATAACTCTTGGCCAAGCCTTCTGAATATGTGTGCAACCTATGTTACCTGTGGAACGCAACCAGTGACGTTACCACACTTCTGTTAAATTGGTGAAGCTGTGTTACAGCCAACACTTCTGCGTGGTGCCTTGAAGCCCTAAAAAAAAAAGCTTTCCCAAGGTCCGCTAAGGGCTGAGGACTCTTGTGAAATCCGCAAGCATAGAGCAGACAGAGAAGGGGAAAGAAAAAAAAACCCACGCTGATTTATCCAAGGAGTTGTCAGGTATTAATGCAGAGGGGCACCATACGAGAACACATTCATCAACCAAATGATACCAGCTCTGGAGAAGCAGGCAGCTGATAGAAAAATGCCAAACGGGACTTGGCTTCAGCACAGCAGATCTACTGATTCCTAATCCTATCTGTACACTAAGGCTCCACCATTTGACTCTAAAAACTTTAAAAAAACCAATCACTTTTAATCAACTTTTTTTCCATCAACTGTGGTTTGGCAGTCACAAGCAAGAAGGAAAAAGTCAACCTTAATACATCCTATTTTCTTTTTACCAAACTGCAGTTCCTTTATTTGCTACAGCTATGCCTGTAGCCATGGGCAGCACTTGAGAGCTGGCAAGAGAGATTTACAGGTACGGCTCAGAGGACTTGTCTGCCCAGAAGTGTGGCCACTGTCAGCTACAGCTGTTGGTCGGCTACGAGATATCACTCCCTCTGAAAGCCTCGCTCCTCTGCTCAGCTGTCAGATCCTTCCAAAAAGGGCACTTCAAGTGCCACTTCCACCTCACTTCCCAGACAGGAAGGGGAAAAAGTGAGACAGACGGAGAGATCAAAACTCATTTTTTGGTTTGGGGTTTTTATTTTGCCGTGCCGGATAAATTTCACAGCCAAGCTGCAAAAGCAGCCTCACTGCAATCCACGACCGACTCTGCATGAAGTTTCCGTGGCCCGATTCCACCTTTGGGTCAATCAAGAGCCGACCTACGAGTGGCTTCCATAGGAGCCAGCATCCGCTCCCCCATTATAGCGCTATCCTCTAGAGTCCACCGTGCTTGAAACCGGAACGTTAAAGTCTCCTCAGCCAGCAAGGAGTTGGGATCAGAGACAATTACGTCCCTGCACGCCACGCTGCAGCTGAGGTCTGTGCGGACACCCGTACCCAGCTAGGAGCACCCAGGAGCTCCTCGGCCGCCCCAGCACCCAGGGCTGCAGCGGGGCCGGGCAGAGGCACCGCCGCTGCGGGCGCTCCGCGACGCGGACGGGACGGGCGGCTGCCCCCGCCGCTCCAGACAAGTTGGGAGAGCCGGCGCAGGCAGAGTTGCCCGCCGGCGGCGGGTGCCCACAGCCGGCCGTTTTTTCCCTGACACCCCCAAAAAAACCCCAAAAAGCAGCGAAAACGAGGGCCCACAGCCCCAGCGGCAGAGAGAGGTGGGCCGGGGGTCCCTCTCTCGGTGGGGAGATTCCTGGGAGCCGGGCAGCTTCCCGGCGCCGCTCTGCGCCGCGGCGGGCTCGCCGGCCGGTGCCGTCTCCCGTCCCCCCAGACACACGATATAAGGCAAAGAATAACAAAATTTACAAGTAAAACAACTTTCCCCCCTCCCCTGGCAAGTTTTCCGCGAGGGACGAGGCGATCTTCCCGCGGCTGCCCCAGGCGGTGGCCGGGACAGGGCTGCCGACCGGGCTGCAGGGCGCTGCACACGCCGCCGAGCCCCGCGCCTGCCGCAGCGGCGCCGGGAGACGAGAGCCGGAGCCGGGAGGCAGCCGACGAGAACTCTCGGGGCGCCCGCCACCTGCGCCGGCGGGGAGCGGGGCCGGGCGCTGCCCTCCGCGGTGCCGGTGCCGATGCGGTTGCGGTGCCGGTGCCCTACCTGGGTGCAACATACTTTGAAAATAGAAGATGACGAGGATGAAAGAGCCCACGGAAGTGACCAGGACCATCCTGCACACCCGGTTCATCCTCATTACGTCCAGCACCGCCGGCTTCATGGCGTTGTCCGGCGGCGCAGGGAGGGGCGGCGGAGGGCGCACAGCCGGCGCAGAGAGCCGCTCCGCACCCGCGGCGCTCCGAGGTGCCGGAGAGGAGCCGCCGCCACCGCCGCCGGAGGATGCCCGGGCGCCCGCGCCCCGCTCCGGGGGGCGCTAATGCCTACGCTGGGCGTGACCACGCCGCGCGCCAGGCGGAGGGGCGCTCTGCGCGGCGCGGGGGGGAGGCGGGCCAGGCGGGGAGCCGGGGCGGAGCGCGCCCCCCCCTCGCCAAGGGGAGAGATGGTCCCGCCCGGCGGCGGCGGCGGCGGCGAGCGGGCGGAGACGCGCCGCGCTGCCTCGAGGGGCC